>JAUELC010000038.1:280043-291510 GCA_031471745.1 Cryptochiton stelleri
ATGGTCGCCTTATGATTCATGACATGTAAGATCAGGAACAGGGGTTTCTCGGATCATAATCGCCCCGCTCCATGTCATTTCTCAAATTAATTGAAAGATCGGAAAGGGAAGCGGATAGCCAAAGTAATATGTCCCCGATGACATGAGGGATTTAACTTAGAGAGCCACAGAAGGGCAAAGATACCTCTTTATAATTGATTAATGCCCAAGTTTTTTATTATTTTTTTCTCTTTCATTATCTAATTTTTGTTTAGTGCTGGCCTCTAAGATGGATAGGAGGTTTCCATCGGGCTGACTTATGACACGGCCAAATTGGGGGTTAAATCCTGAGTTGTTGTCAAAGTGGGAGAAAATGTGCGGAAAGATGAATTATGACGTGATAGGGATGAACATTTGACAGCTTTTCAATGGCAGATCTTCTAGTAATGCGTTGATTTCAAGCGTTCAATCCTTTCTCCTTGCTTCCCCATTATGCCTCCTATTTTCCCTCTTAAGGGCTGATAAATCATCGTGTTTTTCATCGGGGTGCCATCTTTGAAAATGACCTCCATTGATCTCAAGGCGTAGGTCATTTGACCCGAAGTAAATTTTTTTTATCACGCTGCCTCTGAGGAAAAATTACTCCCATAAAATCTTGTATAAATGATAGAAAATTGAAGTCATCAATCTTGGGTTCTCCTATTAGGATATCGATGATTTTCTTGAGGAAATTCGGGTTAGAAAATGAGGCTGGATAGAGACGGGGAATTAACACTGGGGAAACAAGATGAACAAACTAAGCCCCTGAACAGCAAGGGATTTTGAACTCTACGCCCCAAAACTATAAATCCAGTGTCCCAATTAATTTTCCCTCATTTATCATGATAAGTCGCTTGAAAATATGACCTTTATGTAACAAAGTCTCAAACAGATAGAAGCTTGTGTTAATTATGTTCTTCACTTTTTCACCGAGCCTATTTAAAGATAGCAATAAATTTGGTGAAATTGACATATCAGAACTGGGTTGAAATTAATCAGTGGGCTCCATTAAACTTGCCTTATTGTGTTATAGTGCACGTATGTAGGCCTACATTTTTGCAAACGGAAATGATGTGTCAAAAATAAACAGAAAATGTTTTCTTGCAAGAAAAATTGCATCCATAGAAATTGTAAAGTTATATTTTTATATTTTTAATGAGAAAGTAAAAATCTGTTTTTTCCAGATTTTTCAAATGCTCGGTCATTACTTTCTGTTATGGAAGATGAAGTCATCACTCAATTTAGTATTAATTTTGATACAATTTTAATAGTTAAAAAAAATATAGGTGTGGTTTCAGGTAATAAAAATTGATTGGAAATTAACTGCAATCATGAGAAATATAAAGTTTGCATAGTTGGTCTTCTATTTTATAAACAGTTGGCGGTTTAGGACATGATGTAGAACATGAAGCAAGCCCATGAATTCTTTATTCTTCTATTCACTTATACTGTAAATCACCTAAAATTTCATCCACGAATAACTGTCACCTTTTTGCAAGTTGTGAAAATATTATAGCATGTAAACAAACAAATTTATGTTTTCTGTAAAATATTGATTTTCCCTAAATGCAAAATTGTCATCTGACTCCCAGATATTATTTCAAAGTCCTTTGCATCGCTTCCAAAGCAGTACTTTTAGGGTTGAAATTTTACGTGATTTACGGTATGCTAAATTAAAAAAAATTGTGGTTAATTACAATAAGTACAGTAAAAGGGCATATTTAAGAGTAGGTAATTAAAGCTGAAAATTAAATGTAGAATTTTATACAGATTTTTATAAGGTAACTATTGATTAACCAAGATAAGTCAGGTAATCTGTGTAACCTTTAACCTTTGACATTCGGTTTCAACCTTGCCCTTATTTTAAAACTGTTTGATTATTAGTTCGATTGATGCTTCATTTAAAAAAACCCCAGTTTGGATTAAATTTGGAAGTGTCTTTGTTGCTGAAAACAACAGAGGTTAAATGTGGTTGTTATTTGATAAATTGCTGTGAACAATATTTGTGTTTGTACGAGGTACTCTAATAACAGAGGTGTTAAGAAAGATCAATCACAACACACATTGACAGGCATCTAACAAGAGAATAATGAGCCGTGTTTCTATGGCAGACTTTGTTTATAATTGTTGTATGAGTCTACCTGTTCTGTGACCAGAGATATGGGTGATCTGTTGTTTGATGTGGAATTGGCTAATTGATCCACCCCTCTTCTCTAATGATTTTGGAGACCATACTCATCTGCTGTTTCATTATTTGATATCCTCTCACATTAACAAATGCAGACAGTTTCCTATTATCTAAAAAGACTTTTACAACATTGTATAAATAAAATAATGAAGGATACTTTTAATTTTTTTTTTACAGTTTTATTTCTCCCATAAAATGCAATTAATGTTGTTTTGAAGGACTTAATTAGGTTTTCTATAATTGTTCTCATTCAACCGTACATTGTAGAACTGAATACTTACACACACCACTTAGCTGGGTCATTCCTTAAAATAATATTCTAAGACAAAATCTAAGCTACTTCTGTTATATAAATTTGAATTTCCTAATGCGATATTTGTTATAGTTTGGAACATGTTCTGCTCTGACTACCATGGTGGGATTTTGGTTTGTTAAGAAGTTCTCGAGGGCTGTGTTGTATCAATTTACCACATTGGTCGATACCACCCAGATTTTTGTATAAATATCTGCTAAGGAGAGACCAAAAATTATATTTTGTATAAAGTTGAGTAGCTGGATAGTGTATTTATGTTGTGAAGCAGACATACATTACTATAGACACACAGATATCAGGGGCAGAGTTTAGTTTCTGGTAGAGGTTTTTGTATTCCTCCTACATTGTCTTGTCTTAAGAGCCCTGTCCTTTCTTAAGCCATTTAGTGTAAGCTTATGCATGGTTTGTTAGCTCAAAGAGGATTTTAGAATAAACTAAATGGTCAGCAATTTTGTAATGAAGAATAAAGAATAAAATGAATAATTAAGACAATATTAAAGATATTCATAAAGTAACCTCGACATGGTATAAAGAACGAAACCAAGCAGACATTGTTCAAACAAACCAAACAGACATTGATTCAGCGAAACAAACAGGTCGTACATGTATTAATAAAGCACAACAAAATGTCAAAGAATTTAATCAAACATTAAATCTCTAGTTTCCTGATTTTATAGGGAACAAATTAAATTGAATAAATTGATTGCTAATTTTGAATACAATATAAATCAATCAATTATAGGGCCTATTGTTATATTAATGCTCCATAATGACATAACTTTCAGTTTCACTTTGAATAACTTTCAGTTCCACTTTGAATAACTTTCACTTTCACTTTCCGTTCTTCGTCAGGTTCCTCATCCTCAACCTCAGGAAAGTCCCCAAACCCACCTTCACCTGCCATTGACAAGTCTCAGTTCGTTAGTGATGACCCCTTCTTCAAACACAAGTGTCGAATGTGCCACAAAGTTTTCGGCAGTGACAGCGCATTACAAATCCATATACGTTCTCATACTGGTAAGTTTCTCTCTCAGTTTTGGAAATGTTCTCAAATCTCAAATTTTTATATTCTCACATACTTCTGAATTATTGGACATATTCTACCAAAAGTAAATATTAAAAATCACATACATAATGTTTCAAATGCTTTGATAACATGTCAACATGTAAATATAAATGTAGCCTTATTTTCTGAGAGTACAATGCTCACACAACATTAACTCTACTTCACAGACTGGTCACCCCAGAAGCCCTCATACTTTATTATTCTTAAACAAAATAATTTAAATTTTAATAAAAAGGATGGTAATGTTTATATGTAGATATCTATTTAGCACAGCAAATCTGTTGACTTTTAAACTTTCTATATACAAGTCACAGTAGCTATGAAGTAGTTGGCCTATGTTGTTACAGAATTATTTTATGATATGCAAATGGTTAGGTGATAGATTTCATAATAAGGAAACAACAATTGTATCAAAATCGGTGAGCAATGAAATAAGGCTGCAGTTATTTTAGTGATTTTTCAGTGGATAGGTTGTCATGTTTTATTTGTCTGGACACTCAAGGATGTACCACTTTTCATTTATAAATACATATTTTTAGTCTATACAAATACAAGATTGTTGCATTATATTTTCACATGGTTGTTGTTGTTCCGTATTTTATGCAAGATTTAGGTTTTAAATTGTTGTTGCCAAGAAAGGTGCAACCATTGCAGGCAAATTCTTTTTATTGTTGTTCAACTTTAATTTTCTGTTTTTATTGTCTACTCAATATACATTTAACCTGCTTTAAAATAAAACCGTATCTGTTTTGCTTGGCAAGGTTTACAATTTTATAATAAGCAAGCATTGCACCAATAACTGAAAATGTCAAAATTGGCCGTTAGACTGAAATTTCTCCCATACCCCAGAATATTCCAGAAGCCTTCAGTATTTCTTTAAAAGTCTTTGTGTCCAGTTTTGGCACTAGTTCAGAAATTGCAGATGTTCCAAGACTAAACAAGCCTTCAGCTTTTACAGCACAAGCTATTTACCTTAACTTGTAATGTTTATATGTTAATCCTCTCTAAAGTTAACAATCTTTAAGGATGACAAAAGTGACATGACCCATTGCACATATGCAGGTAACTACTGATAAACAACTGAAACGAAAAACAAAATGAGAAAGAAAAATCAATCAACATAAAATTAAACTTAAAACAAAATAATATCAGAAAGATAATACAATTTTAAAGCTTATATGTGTGCACTATGCCTTGTAGAAATTCATCTGTTTAATTTTTTTTTTACATCTTGAAATTTTTTTTTTAACTGAAAAAATCCATGCAAAAACAATTAGCTGATTTATCATTGCAAAAGTAAGACAAACAAAAAGTGAAGCATTTGAGCAAATATTTGCTCAATCAGTCCATGCAGCAAACAGTAATTCAGGTAATCTGTCGCACATTTAAAACAAACCCAACCATATTCTAGTTACAAATACACATCAAGAACACAGTTTTATTATTTATAAAATTACAATTTAAATTTTCGTTTAAATGTCAGAAATATTGAAATATGTTATTATTTGCTAATTTTGTTTGTAGACCTTACGCATAATGAAATAGTTATCAAATGAGTTAGACTATTACTATATGCAAAGCAGACTGTTATCATATATTATCAATATTATTTTAAAATTATTTAATAAAATTGAAAAATTAAATTTGAATGGAAGTGACATTTGATTGAAATCCTTAATTTAATTCAAAGTTTGGCTGTAAATCAATTAAAATTCTGGCATGAACAAAATTTGTTTGATGACAATTAAATATTTATCTAAAATGCTTTTCAGTTGAATACAGAGATTTTTTCAAAATCATTTTTGTTTCTAAAAGTTTAAATTTAAAAAGAACTTAAAATTTTTGAATTCAGACTTCTGGCCCTCCTGGTCGACACAGACTGAAAGGAGGCTCCAGACTTTCCAATTTGGTGAGACAATTTTCTTCTTATTAGCAAGCTTAGTCATCCCTTTTTGTTTTTGAAAATTTATTCCACTTTTTCTCTTTGCAAAAAAAAATTGCTTTTCTAATTTGCTTTTCAATATTTTGCAAATTGTACATAAACAAGTTTTGTTCTCTGTCATGCTTTTAGAATTTAACAAAATTTGAGCTTATTTATAATTTCCATTTTTTTTGCTGCTTTTAACAAAAAATTTACTAAAATAATAAAATTAGCCTTATCCTAATGTTACAAATTTAACTTAAAAATGGTATATTAATATAGTTTTTGTTTACTAAACCAAAATTGTAGACATTTAGTGCTAAAGGATTTGTATATATGGTGGAATGCTTTTGCTTTGTTAGTTTTCTTCACAAAACACTTAACATTATAGTTTTATACATACATGTATACTTTTAACTGCTTTATTTTAGCTTAATAAGATTAACAACTATTTATTATAACAAAACTAAAAAGTAAGAAAATATTTATTGTAACTCCCATTTTGTTAGTTTAGATATTCACAACTACAAACATATACTTGAAGAAAAGAAACCAAGTTGAAAGCTTATTAATAAAATATCAACAATCACCAATTATCAAGTTGCATGTTAAACATTTAAATATTGCAAAACCATAACAAAAACGCACGAGAATATTACTCTTGTAGTGTAACTCAAATGTATATAGTAAACATACTCAAATATATATAGTAATCATACTCAAATATATATATAGTAATAATACTCAAATATATATAGTAAACATACTCAAATATACAGAGTAAACATACTCAAACATTATCAGGGTTTTGCTGTGACTCAACAGATTCATTGAACACAAAACAGATAAATAAACATTGCCACAACATGCTATATTACCTTCTGCTTTCACTATACATTATATATATTTCAATAATATAGTGTTTCTATTAAAACTTTTCTGTCTTAATTAATGCTTAATATAAAGTGAAATTTAATAAAAGGAAATTTGTGTTTTGAAAGTTTTGAAACTGAAGCAAAGTAGAAGTCTTCATTTATAAAAACTGTGTGTGTTTATATCTTTGTTAAAATACATGTATGTATTCTATGACAATTGCTCCAGCAAGTCTTCTCATGATTATATAGTGTAATAGACTTCACTGAGGTTGGACAGAAATTATTGAAAGTTGGTAAAAAATAAATTTATATGGGTGAGATTGAACAAAAATATTTCAAAAGTAAGGTGGACCAATGTGCCATTTTTACACATCTCTTAATAGCTTATAATTATCAGCTTTAACATAATTGGTTGACTATGTGCATTCTAAGAATTTTGAAAATGTTTCGTTTGTCCATGACAAAACGACAATGGGATGTTTTCTTTTTAAGAGTGGAAAGCTGAGAGGCATCTTAAGTTGTTTTTATTTGGGTTAGGGATGAAGGGAAAAGATTCTGTCTTCTGGTGATAGTGTTTGCCGTCAGGGATTAGAGGTGCCCCTCCCCTGGGGTAAATGGGGGCCAGAGGAAGTGATGGGACAAGAGAATGCTGGAAGAAGGCTCTGGTGTATTCACAGAGCTCAGATACAGGTCCTTCCAACAAACCCTTCTAATCTGTGAAAACTTAACTTGGTTTAGCTTGTGTGTACCGACAATTATTTAGCCGGCCATAAACGTAGTTTGGAAGAAGGGACACTACAGTGTACACGGCACTAGACTAGCAATATCCCAGCAATAACCAATGATGGACCCTATTGTCCCAAAATACGAAACGACACAGGATCCTAATCAATACAGGTTATCTCTAGCCAAACCTCAGGGCTAAAACACCCACTTGTTTTATTTCCTTTCTTCTGTGATTTTCGAAAAATACACACGAAGTTTCCCAGGCACCTCAACTATAGAGAGCTATCTAAAGATATGTGGACATAGGTCGGAATTCAGTCGGTGTTTAGTATTCTGTCTTCACGTTGTCTTTCCACATTGTCTTTATTTGGCACAAATATATGGTTATGTGGATTACCTTGTCTCATACAGATACACGTATCGTCTTTGGTGCAAATTAAAAAAAAAACCCAAAGATTTAGTGAAAAGTTACAAGATTCTGAAGTAGGAGAAGAAAACAAGATTTATTTTTTTAAGTACTAGGGTTCACAAATATACAAGTTTCTCCTGCTAAGTGAGAAATACGATTGATTGGTAATGCACTTCAGTAAACAGGACCAGAGAACCGCATATATATACCACTTTCATGCCCATGTATGGAAGGAATATCCCGGTATAGCCGATCGATAAATCTTCAATATGGCCCTGTTTCTCTGAGAATGATTTGCAATTGGTTGGATACTGGTCTGATATATAGACTTATTATCGTTGAATTGGACCCATATGGAAAGCGGTATTATTTATTCGCTGGTTCTACAGACCGTATGTCTATTGCAGACGGTCAATTTGTGTATTGTCTGTGACTGGAATTACTTGGGCTGCTCAATTTTATTGGCCGGGCAAAATCTGACACATTTGTAGACATCGAAATGCATAATGCAAAGAGGTGATTTGTCGAGAGGGAGGTTTTCTCACAGAAAACGTCCAGACTGCTCCATAACGCTGAAACTCAATCACACAGCCTTGATCTGTCCAAAAGAAAACCTATGAATGTAAGATTAGTTTACTAGTACATGGTTTCCGAACGTTGATTGGTGATTGATTATTTCTATATTGTATTAACTTAGCATCCTACGGGAGCGATTCAAGTCCTCCGATACATACTATAGTACACAGAAATAAGATTGAGAAGAAAAACAGGATCCACTTTCACAAAATGCGAGGGCCCGCGCCTTGGCTCAGTGGTTAGCTTATTCGACTGCTGATCCTCCTTCGATGTCTCTCACAAATATATGACCAAGTCGAACGAGGTTACTCCGGTTGTCGCGGGGGTGGTTTTTCCAGGTTTTCCACCGTATTAAGTAAGGCAGAGTAATACGTGGATAATCCGTCGTCACATAAGTGAAATATCCTTGAGTACGACGTTAAACATTAATCAAGCAAGCACATTAATACAAAATGTGACACGTCAAATAAATATCCTACGACAAATTTACTTGTAGACTTTATAACACGAACTTATTTTGTTATACGGTACTTTCAAAAACATATAATTAAAACTCAGTTAAATAAAGAAAACTTAGGCCTCAGGAAACGGGTTTGTTTGTTAGTTTGGTGTTCAACGGCGTACTCAAGGGAATTTCACTTATTTGACGACGGATTATCTACTTCTTACTCTGCCTTACTTAGTTTGGTGGAAAACCGGGAGGAAACCTAGTAAAAACCACCACCCGCTATAGCCGGAGTCACCTCTGACTCCCTCATATACCTGTGGTCGACTGGCGGGCTTGATCCCTTACGGTACATTTAAGGAGGATCAGAAGTCAGATACGCTAACCACTGATCCACAGCGCTCAAGAAACGGAACTCAATTCAGAAAAAAGTGCTCCAATAAGGAGGAATGTATTACAGACTTACAGAAAAAGGTTTAAAACTTGACATTGGGAATCTTGTATAATTGTGTATATTACTTGCGGAAACATTTCACCACAGAGTAAAAAGGTCCTTTACGGTTCAACTTGTTGTAAACTTTATCATTTCATATCTAAATATCACACCCAGTGTTAAATCGTTCCCATGTGATTGAGAGTAAAAAAGTCAAACTAGTACAAACCCCACTAACCGCGACCACCCAAGAAAGTTGTTATATCTTCGCGTGTTCTTTAAAAATCTTGTCTGATGGATTGGTCACGCAAATTTGTTTCAACCGTAACAATAGTGGCTTTATGAGTTATCTGGCGAGTCGTCATAAAGATAGGAAATAGGCACTTTGGCGTCGATGTGGGGTAGATTATTTTCATAAAATGCTCGTATATCCTGTTAGTTTCTGGGTACATCATATCAGTGCCAGGGGAGAATTCAGCATTTCACAATTTTATGTTTTTCCTGTAGTTCGACATGTGGACTTCATCAAAAACTTCCAACGACGTTATGACCATTTCATCCCGCGGCGAAATTAATTGTAGACCATTTTCCACAAAATTGACTGTTTATGTTCTACTCAGAATTAATCAGGATATAAATGTGGATTTGCTAGAATAAAATGTACACATATTTGAGAATATTTATTAACAGTATGAAGTTTTGCCAAGGGTTATGTTCCATGGAGTATCATTTGTCGTAGTGAAAGATATCTCAGGCCAACACCCAGAAAAAAACTCGATGCTTAATTTCCGCTGAGTGCAAGTTGTAAACTGGCGAATACTATAAAAGAAATAAATTAAATTCTGTCAAAGAAATTGTGTGATACTCAATTAATTAAAACGTTGGTGTTAGATAAAAAAAAATATCTGTAAACTTTGTGTGTTAAAATTTAAAATTAAATTGCAAATAAAATTGTTAATAATAACGAAAAATAAAGTACTCCGACGTGCAATACTTCGAATATGAGCACAGTTATTTGATAATGCATTATATCTGAAGCCCCACCGACGTACACGTATACAGATATAAACAAGTATATTATTTTTACATTTTCTTAATTACACTGTGTAAATAGTTTGTAGGGCAATCTATATCCGTGTCTATTATTTTAGAAGATTGTCCACCCACCATTCTTTGTGTGAAGGAGTTAGCATTTTCCCACAATACCAAAGATGGTGTATGAAATTACTGTTTTTGAAACTTTTTTTCTTTCTGGCATATTCCAGGCAAATTTGATACGTATTTTCCGCTTTCTGATTCTTGAGGTTAAAGTTCAGGAAACAAACGAATGGAGTAGAATTGTTAACTGCTGTGTGACCATTTGTTCTTTGGTTAAAAGCTGTATGCGGGACACGTTCGTTGTTTAAATAAGACCCCGCTAATATCGGTCTGGTTGATTTCTGAAACTGAATACCGTCACTGGTGTGCGCTAGGGTGTAACTCTTGGGCCCGCTTTGTTTTTACAGATATTTTCTTTGAGAAGAGAAATGTGGCGTTTTTAATATCGCCCTTTTAGAAAGAATTTCTCATGATCTCTTATCACCGCTTTGACATTCCTCACAAAGGGTATTTTTACATCATCATAACGCATAAGGCACAGAGAACTTGTTTTCGTCATATGGGTAACATATGAACAGATCCACAGCAAGTAGACGGAAATCTTCTGAATTTGATATTGTAACCTTCAGGAAAGAACTGATTGAAGGGAGGGGGTTGCGGATGGTAGAGACCGACAGGGCGTGAAAAGCACTCTCTAAGCCCCGGGATGCCACCGTGGGGTCGCCCTGGGGTCGTGATATTTCTTGACGACCCCCAATCGTTACAGATCACTTAGTTCAAGTACTGTTGTCCCGTCATATCTTATTTCGCTTAACAGCTGATCAAGAGTGAGAGAGGATCCGATATATGGCTACCAGCTCTGGTCTTGTGTACATAAATATAACCAAGTCAAAATAATCTGATAGATATATCAGTGGCACGTGGTATGCCCAAATGATCAGAGGGGTCTGCCTTTGATAATGCAGAAGGGAAATAATCAGAGGCTGGCCATGCCCTATTAGTATTGTCAAGGCTTTGAATCGCGGCGCTGGAAATCCAGCCAATAACCATTCGTCTATCATCACTTCGACGCGCAGACAAGCGAAAAAACACAATTGATTAAAACCGCGAGTCGATAGTCTGCATAAAGGGAATAGTAATGTGAGTCTGTCTATTTTATCAGTGCCCTTTAACCCAGATTTCTTCACAGACCCTGTTTACTGATATATCCCATCCACCTGTGCACTACCGGCTTTCTATCGGCTGTCTACGGTGCTAGATATAGATGTTGGCAACACAAATAGAAGAATAGATTAGCAAGAAATAGAATCTGACTTCTACCGAATGGAGTGAAGAGAACGCTTTCTAAAATACAACCCGACACCATTTCGGATTGCTTATAGCTTTACGAATCACCGTT
>JAUELC010000038.1:316817-327218 GCA_031471745.1 Cryptochiton stelleri
GTCCACCATACATTTTACTTACAGTATCTCAGTTTAAGTGGCATTTAGTGATAAAGTAAGAATCATACAAAACAATGAAAAGCACTTTTGTGAAGAACTTGATACGGTCTATAATTTGAATACGACTTTATTTTATTGTTTTCTTCCTCTTAGATGTATACAGTGTAATTCAAAACCTTAAGTCTAAGGAGAAAATAATTACCTTACCCTCTAACCGAATGGTAATTTAATCAACTTGTACATGTCTGTGTCGTTAATTTGTACTAAAATCCACGGAATATATATAAGACAACTTTGTAACAGTAAATTTTGCAATGGGCTGAGGTTCACACTTTCAGACTGGTATAGAGAGAGGTTTACGAGGCTTCTCCAGGTTTTCCATCTGATATAAGTGAAATACCCTGGTCTGTAATATTTAACACCGACTTATTAATTGATTATGGTTTTACACCACATTCAACGATATTTCAGTTACGTTTAAATGAACACAAAGCTTGGAACTAAACACAGTGAACATGTGTTATTTGTGCTTCTGACTTACCTGAATAGCTACTGGATATAAACAAGTACTAGCAGCTTCCCAACTACAATAACTCCACCTCTCGACGATATATAACAACATTGGAAATTGTATACATGTACGTCAAATAATTGAAAGTATCCGCTTTGTTTCTATGACAACCGGTACTTATGTTTTTATCTGAAGGCTGTAGGAAGTTAGATAAAACGTGTTAAACTGATTGGCTGAATTTTCTGTACTTGAGGTTTTTGCGTTATTTCAATTGATGTTAAAACGCCAATCATCAAGAAATGACGCCTTCATAGCTTTCAAACGTTAAACATTGACTTGGACACATTTGTTTACAGTTGAAGTCCAGCAATTTTCGACCTAAAAATATTATTTTCAACCTATATTTTGATAGACATTAATCTGTGACGTATTTAGAACCTAGAAAGCATAGCTGTTAATTAGTTAAGCGGGAGTGACGTTTTTGTCATCCTTGTGCCTGTTTACGCATGGGTGCGCGAAAATCAGCGTGTTCGCTTTCTTTACAACCAAACCTACCTGTCAAATAACATAAGGTTGACATACATTTGTTAGAATTTTTTTAAATTGACAACTGTTAAATAAAATAGTAAATTACCTGCAGGATGTAAGCTGATAGCCTATTGCGACCTCTTTCAACGCTGCTGTTTGTTGCTGTTGTTGTTTCACTGTAGTTTTAGTCTCAAGAAACGGAAAGCTTTCTTATGGTTTTATGTGACAAAAGCTACTGGCGCATCTATGATTGGACATGTACGACAAGGAAACAAACCTACTTTCGCTGCGAAAAATAACGTCACTTCCCGTCTTTAAATTAACGTATTATCGGTTTGCTTTCTCGGTTTCAAATGCGAAAACTTTAAATGTGTATCAAATATATGTTGCAAATAAGTTTGGCCAGAAAATTGCTGGACTTCATCTTTCACAATATAATCCAATAAAGCGTAGTAACGGCCTCGAAAAAACTACATGGGGCATCCATGATTGACTCTTTTAATCCTGAATTTCCTATCTTTTATCGGAGTTGTAGGCTAACTGTGTTTTATTAATTTATTTAAAGCTTCCACAGTGGTTGTCGTAACAAAATAATGCAACTATTAAATATTTGTATTTCTAGGCGGTTGGAGCAAGCTTCCTGTTGACCTGGTGCACTCAGAGCTAAGGGGCAACACGGAGATGTTGTGGCGTCCTGTTATGTCCTGTAGTTGTCTTGCATATTGTCATGGGCGGTTGGAGGGAGCTTCTTGTTTCCCTGGTGCCCTCAAAGCTAAGCCAACACGAAGCTGATATTTTTGTGGCGTCATGTTATGTCCTGGGATTGCCTTGTATCTTGTCATTGTTTGTTTCCAGTGATATCGGGGGTGGTTTCCTTCACCCATTGGGCTGGCACGCCGTCATATGAGTGAAATAACCGTAATTACGGCGTAAAACCCCAATCAAACAAACAAACAATCCACGTTATGCGAACATGTGTTATAAGAATTTATTATTTTGGCTATATGCATCAGTGGATGAAAGGCCTCGAAAAATCATTTTCCTAGCAAGACACGACATTTTTTAAACAGGCCATTAATCATTGAAAGAGAAAATTATTGCTAAAAGGAAGCTGATCGAGAGTGAAATAGTCCGCTTTGATTCGCGAACTCGTGGCACTTATTGGCGATCCGCAGTGCCATAACACTGTACTCGCGTTATAAAAGTGGTCGTAAAACCGCGACCTACCAAGTGTATCGACGCGAAGGAGTGATGACTCTTCCAAACAAGAAATTATATTTGGACAATTGGAAACATGGCTTTTAAGCGATGCTTTCAATCGTGGTGATCTTAAATTGTTTCATTACGGCCTGTCGGTTTTACATTAGGCCTAATACACTGCACCTAGTCGATCGTTAAATCAGAGAGAGGTTGGGCAATTCGTGACGATCGGTTAACTATGCTGGCCATGCCACACGCGAAAGGCTACTACCGTTATGAAGCTTCGTCCTGTTCCCTAATTTAACACAGAGGCTCAGTTTCATCCTTAACGTATATAACTTTTTTTCTTGTTAATACCTTCGTTTAGAATTTGGAATTGCTATCGAGTGTGAATTTGAAGTGAGAATATTGTGAATATAAATCATTACTATTCGAATCCGGGTGCAGGCAAAGCAAATTGTTCTCTCTGCATTTATTTAAATATATATATATACCGGTACTATATTTCACGGTCTGATTATTGTTTATCATTACACTTATCGTTATACACTTCAAGGGATAAAAAGTTTTAACTTCCGCCATTTCTACTTTAAATTATAAAACAAATTGTAATTATTTCTCCATATTCTGTACATCATGTCAAACACACGAACAAAAATCCATCGAATACAATAAGTAAACTAGACATTTGATTCTTCCAGCCGGCAATCGTCTACACTGTTGGTACATGTCATTATTTCAGCTGTGAACAACATTAAAATATTGCGTTTAAAGACAGAAAAGCCAAATTTATGGGAGAAACAAGGCATATGTACGTTGTTACACAGTTTATCATTGATAAAAACCGAGTAAGATTGTTGTCCATATATCCCGTGAATGATTGGTCTTCGGAATCATTTAGCTAGTTTAAAACAATTATGGGGTTCTTTATTCTTCCTCCCAAGGGCTATATCTACTGTGTATATTTCCTCCATGCAGCATATCACTCGCTCAAATTAAGTTTAATTTGTTTTCTTCGAGTGTGTAGGCCTCCTAGTTTCTCTTATCCTCTAAAGTAAAAAAAATATGATTTTTTTTATTATCGCTTGGTTTCTATTCTTACATAGTAGCATGCCATTGACGAAAATAATATTTTGGGCAAGCATAGATAATTGGGAATTGAGTCATTTCACTTAAACTATTCCAAATAATGCGACAAAAATATATATATTTTTCATTTAACTGGCGGTCCTAAAATCTGTCTATGTCGTCTGCCAGGCTTATGTTAGAAATGCCGCATCAGGTATGTCGGATAGCGAAAATGACTGGACATAAGTTTTAGGTTTTATAAATTAAGAAGCAAAATAATATCCAAGCCAAACTATATTAATTTTGAAAGGGTATAGTGAATGCATTTATTGTCAATAAGTGTTTGTCATCCGTGTGGGATACTCATCACACTATACCAATCTTTACACAGGAAACATTTTGAATGGCAGCAGAATGAGTTCCTATGCTTTAGGGGAAACTCCTTACGAACTTCACGCTTGGTTCATTTTGATCCTTGCCGAGATTGCGGTAAACGGAACAAGGGCGAATCTTTGACCTTCAATTCTCGACAATTTTCACCAAATACCCAAATTAGAGGCTCCAGGGTGAAAGCGATTACATCAAGTCGCTCTGCTTAAAGACAATGATGCCCTCTAGCGGATAATTCCATAGCCGAAGGGAGATAAACCAATTAGAATCTATTGATACGGACAGAGGGGCGTGTGCCGTTATACAGACACTATATTATAGACGAAGATGCAACTTTAACCAAGCGGGTACTTCATTTTGGTGAATCTATTTTCACATCACTAAACTGTACAAGTCGGCTTTGTATTTGAATCTAATATATTCTTGAGGATTGCTAAATATATAAATGTACAAAAAGATAGAATATCTCATATCATGACTTGTTGTTTTTGATAGGTGGTAGTTCCTCATTTTGCTATTTCAAGACTTTGTGACTTTCCCATGATATAACAATAACTAAAATTATACCTTTAACTTGTAAACCGGTTACAAGAATTAGACGACGAAACTTTTTGAATAGGATCTATTTTTTGTCTAATTTTAAACGACGTTTTATGTGTTTTGTGACTATACATATATCTGATGTTGGGCCTGTAACCTAAAGGTCCCGGGTTCGAATCCCGCTGGAGGCAAGCAATTTTCTCTGTCTTCATTTATAAAATATATATATATATATATCTGATGTACATATATGCTGAGCTGTTACGACTTCTCTTCAACCACCTTTTGTCATTGTATTTCAAAAATGATATCAGTTTCTTAAAACTACCTAAATTCCACTCAGACAAACGGTTTTATGACAACCTGAATGGTATAACCAACAGCAGCTGGAAGTAATTTTTGCGACATTTTGCTAAGATGATTTTTAATAAACGCGTTTAGTCAATGGAATTATTTGTGTTGGATTTTTTTGTGAGATGTCAGCGGACTGAGTGTTTTAGCGGGTTATTGAATCCGTTATTATAGCTTAATAACACTTTTAGTTCAGCCCAGTGTGCGGCGCTTATCAATGGATACCAGATAGAGTTATGACAATCGCCTGGGGCAAAGTGTCTGAATAACCGATGAAGTGAGGCAGGCCAACCCGAGCTAGTCGCCCGCTGTATTTCCGTGTAATAGGCGGGCAATTACACGAAGCACTGACTTGTCCCTGTTAACTCCGGCCTTTCATAATGACAAGCATCATTGTGTGCGCTCTGGCGAGAAAAATACGTAAAAGCTATAACCCGTGCATTGATTAGAGGTCGCTGTCTACTTCAGATAAAGACCTGTTTGCCTTCTTCTCAACGAAACAAAAACACAAATAGCGTCATGCGTTATCATAGACAGATATTAAAGAATTATAACAAGATCTTTTAAAATGGACAGAAAAGAGCCAAAGTCGGATTAGAATATAGTTCTGTTTTGTTTTCCGCTGTTTTATTGTTTAGTTGTTATTTTTTTTTTTTTTTGTGGTGTGTGTGGGGGGGGGACGGAAAACAAATTATTCGTTTTACTGAATTTAAACTGTCAGACAGCGAGGAAATGGTGTTAATGACTAATTTGAAGTTTGTTAGTGTCGTGTAATTGTGAACAGTCCGTTTCGCTCTGATTTTACAGCTTTTTGTCCGAGTTTTTGTATATTAAAAAGAAACGAACGCTCGCTTGCCAGTTATGGGCCAAAAATCCTCTCAAATAGACTCAAACTCTGAAATTTACCGTAGAAGAAAAAAAATTGGAGATGGATGATTCATTAATACTATTTCTTCACAGCCTCACAGTTTAAAGTGAATAATTCGATCAATTTGTTCTTTATTTTCGTTTTAAAACGCGCGATCAGCAGTGATCGCAAATTGCGCTCTGTAACATGAGTGCAAGGAAAGAACTCCGACGTCCAGTCAATGTCCAAATGATGAATAGCAATAGTCTGGGGCCTTTGTAAAGGATTATCCTCTTCCTAGATCAGTATTGATCAAGGACAAACCCATAATTTCATATATGCGAAATGGGTGTGGATTATACATGTAATATACATAATATATATAGATTTAGCATCTGAGATGGTTTAAAACCCCCCAGAAAAAGAACCAGATAGACGAGTAGTGTGTAAGCCTTTGTATAAGCCATTGTCCAACTATTAGAAATGTTGAGGTTCAAAGTTTTTCATAACAATGCAAAACTGATTTAAATATATATAAATAATAATTATGGATGCATTAGTGTTAACATTGTTTAACGCATTTCGCACCGAGACTGGATTGAAAAAATATATATGTATACGGAAGATTATCACTTGTTGGGACGAAATCAACATGTAAATACTTAGGCCTGAGGGCGGTTGGAGGGAGCTTTATGTTGCCCTGGTGCTCTCAAAGCTAAGGGCCAACACGAAGCTTTGTGACGTCCTGCTATGTCCTGTGATTGTCTTGTGTCTTGTCATTGTTTGTTGCCAGTGGCGTCGGGGGTGGTTTTCGTCAGCCATTGGGCTGGCACGCCGTCATATGAGTAAAATAACCTTAAGTAAAGCGTAAAACTCTAATCAAACAAACAAAACAAATCTGGCTATTAGGGCAGTGTGTTTAAAGTATATTCATGCTGTCAGCTGTGTTGTATTGTTGCTTATTGTTCACTGTACACCGCCGTCATATAAGTGAAATACGCTTGAGCTCGGCGTAAAACACTAATCATTAATCAATGTAAATTCTTACCACTCCACACTAAACAATACACTAACGATATTACTGGAACTTACTAGTTTTGGTGCTCCTATGAAACATATTGAATATTTTAAGATGTTGGGTTGTTTTTTTGGGGCGATTTTATATAATTTTGTGTAGAAACTAGACTAGACGTTGCTTAATGAAAAAATCGATCCTAAACTATGTACTGAATATATTTAATTTGGGATGTATCGAGCCCTTATGAGTTTTATTACCAGTCTGCAACATATTCATATTTGGTGACTAAATATTCAATTCACTTGAATTAAAATTTAATTCAATTAAATCCTGTAACTTTAATCAGATCATAGCATTGTGAAACTGTCACTACAGTTCGAAAGCCAATCTTGATTTTCCACTTCGCCAGAAGGATATTTGTTATGTATTGGATGTTTTAGGTCTTAACAGTAACGCCCCCGTTCCTTATCTATCTTTGAGTATGCCCTATGTTATGTTTTCGTGTAATCTTGTTTTGGTCATTTCTGAAGCCCAAAATCGATGTATTTAAATTTTATTTCTGAAAGTTTGTCACATGAGTGAAATAACCGTAAATACGGCGTTATAAACTCCGAGCAAAGAAACAATAATAAAACTGTCATAATCTTCTTTATATTTGCAGATCCGTATCAGCTATTTGGTGCCATGTCAAGCCGATTGTCACACTCAGGTCAGAAAATGTTTCTCTCTCTTTAATTCTTCAATCACAAATGTCCTGCACGGCAACTAGGTTTCAGCCATAAAATTATCATATTTAGAGCGTTCTATTCAAATCAATTTACATTAATCCTGTGGCTTATTTAAGAGCGGTTATGGGTGTTCATTTATGCCACACCAGGGTTCGGAGTAACACAATTGTGCATAAAATCACTGTAACTAAGTTTCCGCGGCTGAACTGCTGAATTTATGGAGGAAACAAAGGGAAATAATCCGAGGGACGATTTCCCACCCTGACCTATCATATGTTTGATGAAGCCATAGAAATACATAGTGTTATCTTTCAAATATGGGCGGCTGTTTCTCGCGGACGGTTTTATAGCATCCAAACCGCTTTGTCACCACTGAATTGTTTCTTTGTTCTATTTCAGGCAGCGGACAAATCCAATTGTGGCAGTTTCTTTTAGAGCTTCTGTCTGACAGTAGAAACGCCAACTGTATCACATGGGAGGGGACAAACGGAGAATTCAAACTGGTTGACCCGGACGAAGTAGCCAGGAGGTGGGGAGAAAGGAAAAGTAAACCCAACATGAACTACGACAAACTGAGTCGGGCGCTCAGATATTACTACGACAAAAATATAATGACAAAAGTCCACGGGAAAAGATATGCTTACAAATTTGACTTTGCTGGTTTGGCCCAGGCCATGCAGCCGGCAGCTGCAGATCCTTCAGCGTATAAATACCAACAAGACATTTTTATGTCAAGTTATCATCATCACAATTCCAAATTGAACTTTATGAACGCGCATGCGCCGATCCAGTCGTCTCCCTCCAGTTTTTTTGGCAGTCCCTCCAGCTATTGGTCCCCCAGTGCTATTAGCTATCCAAGTTTACCTAACCATAGCATGTCACATCACCCTAGTCACGTGACGTCACATCTGGGGTCTTACTACTCATGAAAAACAACGGAATAGACGAATATCATGGATACGGGGGAGGTTGAAATCTTATAGGCCTACGGTAGGACTACTAAAACTAGGCTGACTGCCCGCAATTGTGTCCGCTCTTGAATCAGCGACTACTTATATATAGGTTACAAACCCTTATGTTTTTAGAGGCTGATAAACTTGGACTGGTTTTCTGGAGATGGCAAGCCGTTTATAGTCTACATATTCATACAAACACTAATTGGCTTCAAAATGCCCCTAATTATATGACCTATTAGATTTCCTTTGAACTGCTCCCTCCGGTGGCCATCCCCATCAAACCGATCCCAATTTACCAAAGGCTGAAACAAGAGAGTCTGCTGGATAGGATAATATCAACTGGTGATGATTCACGAGAGTAGCCATGGGGATGTTGTAGCCGTTCCATTGTGACCATCGGAAGAGCAGGCTGCCTCGCTTTGAATCCAAGATGACAGATTTTGGTTATTCGTCTAAAGACGCTGTTAAGAGATTATTTTGAAATTGTATTGTTTTTATTTATACATGTATGAGTTTCACCAATGGTTGTTCTATGCTCACATTTTCTCAGATTGCGTCAAATTGAAACCCACTAGTCATATTTATAAACTAAAGGTTGTGCAATATGTACATTTTTGAAAGAAGTTATTTGGGATTAGAATGGGCGCGGTCTTAGTATATAGGATCGGTTGTGGCGCTGTTATTTCAGTGCGTAAATTGTATATAAATATAGGATGTATATTGTGTAAATAATTGTATATAAAATGTGCGGTAAACCCCAATCTGAAAAAAAAAAATCTCATGTTAAATCGGTAACTTGTTTCCGCCCGTACGGTAATCACAGTTGTTGATATAAAGTGTAAAGCCCAAGAAGCGAGGTGTCTGTAATGGGCGAGTAAGCGGACGTCCTCTGGTTTGTTGGGCGGTAATTCATTTCCCCTAGGATAACTCTATGGTCTAATATTGCCAGTGTTGACAGAAATCTGACGTTTTTATAGATCGCCTTGGACTAAGGAAGCGGGAAACTTGTATGTGTTTTGTGACGGCAGAGTCTCGTGATTTTCTTTTCCTTTCGGATAAGTTTGATCGATAGGCACTCCCTTTCCAAAACTAAATGAGTTCCGGTTTTATCTCTGGCAAAGTCTTTTAAGTCGGAGAGACGGCAGGCACGATGGCGAATGAAAAGGAAATGTTGGGAAGAAATTCAATGTCATCTTGGAAGGCTATCTCTGTCCATCTTTCCTAGTTGCCGTGTCGGCCGTTTAGCTCTAAGTCCCTGAGCAGACAGTTTATGAAAGGCGATATTCATTACCGTCAAGCTGTTTCAGCCATATGCTTTAAAGAGTTGGCGATCAGATAGAAGTGTTGTAGTGAAGAAGCGAGCATGTCAATGCCACGGCAACTCTTCAACTCCATCCCCTCAGCCTGATAGAACTCACTCATTTATTCCTCACAAAAGACAGCCGATTAGAAAACGTCTCCCGTGGGACATAGTTGCCGTGCTTCGACCGCCAAATGCCGCCACAACACTCCACTAGGGGCGCTCTTGCAGAGGAGTCTAATGGTGTAATTTTATCTAAGGCTATAGAAACAGATCAAATCGGATTAAATGGAATAACCTGGCTTTTGAACAAAGTGTGAAATGGTTGAACTGATTATCTCACACGTTAACTAACTAACGAATGTCGGGAGAGTTTTAGGCACGCCAGAGGTTGCCATGGAAATTTATTACGCAAGTTTGCAATGGGCCCTGTTTCAGTTTGTAACGAAACCTCTGCTTACGGGCAGGAAAGGCATGTAATAAGTTTGCATGTTGTACAGAGTTTTAAACTCAACTATTTTCGCCGAGGCGCTCTGTCGAGTTTCAGACCGCTTTATAATTTGTTAGCAGAATAACGTATGGCTACTTCTCAGTCGTGGTTTGTTCATATTGAAAACCATCTTTGCAAACTCCCAAGGTTCAGATTGTCTCCAGGGCCAAACGCATGCACACGTGGCCTTCATGTTCCCAGATAACAATACTAAAAAGATAACTCAGCGATTTACAGCAACGCCCTCTGTTATTAGGCTTGGATGGTCACGTGGCGCGCGGAAGTTGTTGGAAGGAAATAAATAGAACAGCGCACGTGCCAGAACTCTGGAATAACTGAACGTGCGACTCTGTTTTCAAATAACACGTTTAACACATATATTTTTTCTGACTGTGTTTGATTCATCTGCTTTTAATGCAAGATGTAAATTACAGTAAATTTACCGATTTATGTCAGAAATTGTAGGCAAACAAT
>JAUELC010000040.1:38396-49896 GCA_031471745.1 Cryptochiton stelleri
CACCGGGGATCGAACCCAGATCCTTTGGCTGAAACGGTCATGGCAACGTTGTGCCGAGTGAGCTGCAGAGGCTCGCGATATACTTGCACTTCATTACAGTTTAACATTTCTAAGTAGTACACTGAAACTTACTTAGACCATCGATAGCACATATAATACATGTATACCTTCTTAAAATAACGTTTCCTGTAACATATGTTTCCCGACTGCACCGTCTGGAGCTTCTGTGCGCTGATTTGCAGAGCCTTTGGACACAAACCATCTGGGTGCATAAATGATAAGTGAGATTGTTCCGTTATCCATGTAAATTCCTTGGTATTGTTGGGTCAGGAACTGTTATCCCTTATCGCCACGTATATGGTTGTTGTTGGAAGGAGGGGAAGGGGTTAGTCAAAAATGCAAATATAAACGTTCTGCTTCTGTGACGTCGGAATTTCATGTGTTCCTTGTCCAAATTATACTCGTACATGTTCCAGAAAGCGCTATAGCCTGTTTTGGTGCATCTTCTCGAGGCAAGAAGAGTCCCGGCATGAAACTTCTTCCCCGTCGAGCTTGCACCATGTTTATGGTTAAATTGATTAATTGGTGTTTAAAGACGTCTCAAGGGTATTTCACTTATATTACGGCGGTGTATTCTAACAGTAAGTAGTCCCAAAAGCAAAATCATAACACAAAAGCATAAAATGTTAAGTGCTCTGTTGGAAAATTAATGTTCCTCCAGTGCTATGTAAAGACAGCATGATAATGTTCGACACATGTTGCCCTTACCCAGAGGGCTTTTTTTGGTTAAACAAGGAGGAGATAACTCTCCTAGCTGGAGTTATAGGCCAGGCAAATGTCGCGGCCCAGGCATGGTGTCATATACGTGTGCACATAACCCACACACTGAAAGCCGTGGAAGGCATGAAACATTTATTTAACGCCGTGACTGCCGAAACGGGATAAGCGTGGCGCGGCTGATTACCAACCTTGAGGCGACATCAGCCTTGCCGCGGAAAGATGAAGTTGGCTTGAATTACCATATCGTTTTGTGGCACAATCCCCTGGTTATCTATGTTTCCTTTGACAACCAGACGAGCAGTGTATGGTAACGCTACTCCACATATTTCTTTTTCTACGCGAGGCTATGTTGGTAGTGTGAATAAGCTAATCATCATACAACACATAGTCCATACAAAACAGTTCAGCAAAAATTGTAGTGTGAACATTAGTAAGCACACCTTTATGTTTTGGAAGCCAAGGTGGCCTACACAATAATTATTGAAGGTACTTAATATTCAGGGGTTCTAGCTGCGGGCTAGAATTCCTTTTGAAATTGGTGGGATTATTAGGGATACGGGCCATACGGCTTGTATCACTTCTAAGATCGCTCTGTTTTTTTTATTTTTTTTTTATTTTTTTTCTCTCAGTATTATTCTGTCAAGGTTGTTCTGCTCATAACTTCAACACCTTGATACGTATTCCTGTCATATTTTTCACATAGATAGCGAAAATCAAGTTCTTCATAAATTGTAAAGTATGACGTTATAGGTCAAGTGGCCAAGCAGCTGTATTGAATTTGATTTTAAATTATAAAAAAATCTTCTCCTCCTTTGCTGTAGCAGGCAGGAAATTGAAACTTGATGCATTATACTGACTATATCCGGAACTGTAAAAATTGCACATTTCAATAGTATTGCTGTACTAATGACGTCACAGTGACATGTTTTACACACTATCTTCACATTAAAGGCTAAAACAGTTTTTAAAAATTAGCTAGCATATTCCTTTTCTTCTACATAAACTGATACAGGAGCAGTAGTTCTACCCAGAATGCACTTTTCAAAAACGTACCTGCCCAGATAATCCTGAGAAACCGAACAAAATATTCGCCAGTTTAAGACGCTGTAACTTATTGTATGTAAACATTACGAGGATGAAACTAACACCATGAAAACGGTCGTCATCGCCTCTTTGATAAACCATATAGCTTTGTTTTCTGGAAACAACCGTTTTGTTTTTATCACGAGTTATAAACCAACCGGTTTTGAGACTTTCCCGTAATTTGAGTACGGGTTACTCAAATAGGAGAACAGCCAAAGTTCAAATGGCCGTAAGTCATTCCCCAAATAAGCGACAATAGTGCAACTTATACTAAATGGTAGTTGATTATATGTACTACATTGTATAAGAAGACGGCCACGAGGTTGCAGCAAAACCTACGCAAAATCCTTCCCCATATAGTGGTATATCTTCTAAAAATTATATATATTTTTTTATAAAGGAAGATAGAAAAATGTGCTTGCCTCCACCGGGATTCGAACCCTGGACCTTTGGTACTATATATACACATTCTCTGTGGAGCAGGTGTATCGCGTCGGCTTTCTATCTAAACCAGTTAA
Source organism: Cryptochiton stelleri (assembly GCA_031471745.1). Classification (NCBI taxonomy): domain Eukaryota; kingdom Metazoa; phylum Mollusca; class Polyplacophora; order Chitonida; family Mopaliidae; genus Cryptochiton; species Cryptochiton stelleri. The sequence continues at coordinate 40,778 of JAUELC010000040.1, forward strand.
ACATAGTTCGATTCCGCACGGCGCCGTTTTTCTTTCTTTCTTTTTTGCTTAAACGGTTTTTGCTTTACATCTCAAGCTCTGATAACTTACAAAAAAAAATAAACATATACAAAAATTAAATAAAATCATAAAATTTCAAATAGTTTCATTGACCATGTCTATCATATAGGGACAAGTCTTCAAGTATTTTCAAAAGGGCTGGAGTTTGATGGATTCGCGGGGCCCGTCGGCTAACTTCTCCTACATCTCTGAAATAAATTAAGTCACATTTCACTCATAGGTAGGATATAGTGGATGCTACCTAAACTTTTATGTGATGTCATAGGTCACATGGTTACTCCGCCATGTTCATGTTTTGATAACTTATAAATACCACGTGTCTTATACACTATGCTAAACACCAAGCTGGAACCATCTGCATTGTACCAATCGTGACTCACTTCGCGTAGCTTCGGTTTTATGACGGATATGTCCGAATCTAAGCTTGTGTGTATCTACGCGCCATTTTCCTCTGATTTCCGCCTGTTTTTCAGGATTCCAGGTTATACAGGCAGCTCAGGGGAAACAAAATGGCGCGTACATACCTTAGAGGTGAAGTCTCGCAGAAGATTCCCGAATAATGTTTAGAATGGTATTACCGTAGGCTAAGTGATCCAATCATACCGTTTCTACACTAATGACGTCACAGTGACTCGTCAAATTTGATTTCCAAATCAATAACATCTACTACTACTATTATGGATGATTCATCAAATGAATCATGTGCATCCACTATCAATAATTAAAGTAATGCTAATAGAGTGACATAAACTGCAAGAAACATCCCTTTTGTCTACATTAATGGATTTGGGAGTATTAGTTCTACTTTATAGGATGCATTTTTGAGAAACGTAGGCCTACTAGCCGGAAAAACTGGAAAATCGTAACTAATATTCGGAAGTTTAAGATCCTTTAACTTAAAACATGTAAAAGGTACGATGTTAAAAACACCCCTAATACGGTCGTAATTTCCTCTATAAGAAACCGTATAGCTTTTTGTGCTGGAGATTTTCCCGTAGCTGGAGTACAGGTTATTCAAATAGGGGAAGATCAAACGGCCGTAAATCATTAACCAAATAAGCTACAATGGTGCAACTAGCAATGAATGGTAGCTGATAATGTATACTATGTTGTATAAACAGAATGCCTCGAGGTTGCGGGACAAAGGGAGTTATCGCGTCTCAAGTTGCAACCACGTCTTAACGCAAAACCTTTCCCAATTTAGTGGTATGTATTCAGCCATACTCTGTGGAGCAAAGGTATCGCGTCGGCTTTCTAACCAGTTGAAACGAGTTCGATTTCGCACAGCGTCGTTGTTGTTTTGTTTTTTTGAAAAAATGATTTTTTCATTTTATCTTTAATTTTGTTCACTTAACTTACATAATAAACATGGACAAAAATTAGATAAAATGTTATTTTTTATGATACAAAATGTTGTTTTATGCTATTTCGAATAGTTTTATTGATCAAGTCTAACATGTATGGACAATGTATAGTGTACAAGAATTATAAAAAGGGCAGAAGTTCGATGGATTCGCTTTGGCCCGCATACCGGGTTTATTGATTTATACATTTTACTTATTATTATTTCCTATATTTTGTCTGGCTGATTTAGAGAAAACTACTGGATGGATTGCTTTCAAACAAGAGGTATGTGTGGTGCAGTGCATATCCTAAAGAAAATTGAATTGATCAATAACTTAAACAACTATTTTAAAATTTGCTTATTTTTCTGAAATTTAGGAAAATCTTCTTGTCAATAACCAATGAAGCTATTCAGTTGAAACTAAAAATATATCTTCTATGGACCAGTCAGATTTCTTTCTGGCAGTTTAATATGTATGCAAGTTAGGCCAATATGGTCGCCGAAAAGTTAAGTCAAAAATGAAGTTTGCCTTTTTGCGCAATTGATAAAAAAACGAGAGAAAATTAGAGCCCACAGTAGTCGCTACGTTAATGTCGATATGTCATAGCTGAATGTATTCTGAACAGTGGCGCAGTGGTAACGTGTTATGTTATTACGCGGACAGTCCGAGTTCGATCCCCACGAATGACATTGGCATTTTTTTGCATGTTTGCAGAGATGAGATTTGTTCAAATGGATGTAAACTGAGGACCTCTTTAGCTATAAAATGTTAACTTATATAACACAATAGTCAATAGTTAGATCTACATCCATATATTATGTTTTTTGCGGAAATCTACGTATTTGAGGCAATATCGAGAAAATGTAAAGTGAATAGCAGTCCCTTTTGGTGGTAGGGCATCAAGGCTTATCATATTAAGGAATTGTTCAATTCGATATAGGCTTATCTCTGGAAACACTAAATATAAATAATTTTAACTTATACAATGTGATAGTTCACAATGAAATCTGTATTTGTTAAGCAGAAAGTTCACACAGTTAGGATATTTCCTGTAGAAATCTAAAGCAAATCCGAAATCTATGTATCTAAATTGGAATTGTTAGTATGCTTGACTGCCAGGGCGACATTTCTTCGACCAAAGTAGCGTGACGTTCGGTACTTTTTTTAGGTAAAGTTGAGAGTAGTTTGAAAATTATTTAAGGGTAGTGCAATTAATTTATTACGTATTAGGACGCATGTTATAGCAGTGTGTAGATGTTGTTCGGGGTTTCACTTCTTCCCTTACATATTTGAAGCAGAGTGAGTGTCCCAAGCAACACCCAGTGGACAGCACTGTTTCATATCTAAGTTATGAGTAGAAAGTGAAGACATGTTTGACATCTACCGATTCTTAGACATCTCAACTTCTACTACTCAAATCCCCACCCTACCCCCAAAAACATATAAAACATCAATTCCAACATCATTAAGTTTATTTTGGTGTGCGGGCTTCTAGCTCAATCAAACGGGAGGCAAACTGAATTGTTCACTTCGACGTATGTCTGAAACTGTTAAATATATATAGTTTTAACTCATACCATGTAATAGTCCACAGTGAAATCCATATGTTTTAAGCAGAAAGTTCACTTAGTTAAGATATTTGCAGCAGACATCAAAAGCAAATTCGAAATCTATGTATCTGCATTAGAGTTTTACAGTTAGAAAGTAGGTCTACGGGATCGCTGTGATCGCTGGCAAGTATGCTGGCTCGGGCTGTTATGCTGGACTACCGGTCGACATATGTTCGGCCAAAGTACCGTAACATTGGGATTTTTTTAGGTAATGTTGACAGTGGTTTGAAAATTATGGAAGGGCAGTGCCTTTAATTAAGTACATATATTTCCGCATGTCATAGCATTGTGTATATTTTGTACGGGCTTTTATTTCTTCATTTACATTTTTGAAGCAGAATGTGTGTCCCAAGCAAAACCCAGTGGACAGCACTGTTTTGTATCTAAATTTCGTATTTTGAAATCTATCCAATTAGAATTGGAATGACGGATATATGTTAGCAGTAGTTAACATATATGGATATATGTTAGCTTTTATAGGTCAGGAATATAGTATTTCGTTATTTAGGAATAACAGCCTCTTGTTAGAACATATACTAGTTCAGAACAGGCTTATACCCGTACGGGAATCGAACCCACGATTATAGAAAGTTTAGCCGTGAAACAGCAAGGTGAAATATATAAATATAATAATATTTATTTCATGGATAATTCTAACACTGTGATGAAAAAAATAAATGAAATAGCCGAGAGATTACTAATTTTGAAATAACGAGGCATGCAAGCTATTTATAGAAACTGCTTCAAGTACGCACTTTACATTGCAAAAGATTTGTGGTAATGGTATGGTCTATGTTTCCCTCTAATTATTTTTTGCAACAGCTACTTTACCATAAACATAACACAAGACTTTATGAATTACAGCTTCTGGTTGCGGGCGGTTAAAGGAGCTTCCTGTTGCCCTGGTGCTCTCACAGCTAAGAGGCAACACGGAGCCGATATGTTGTAGTGTCCTGTGGTTGTCTTGTTTATTGTCATTGTTTGTTGTCACTGGCGTCGGGGGTGTTTCCTTCACGCATTGGGATGGCACCCCGTCATACGAGTGAAATAACCGGCGTAAAAGCCCAAACAAACAAACAAACAAATAGCTTCTGGTTTACTGTCGGTGCAATGTTATTCACTTGATAATGTGTCTGGGAAGTCATTAAAGATTGCATCGAAAATAAAGCAGAAGTTAAATTTTCAGTCTTGTGTTATGTTTAGTGCCTCAACTTCTAAATGCCTCTTAAACAAGTTAGGTAACATATTGTTCAGTCTAAAATTGAAAGTTGTATTGAGATTTTGTATGCCATATTTTGTCCTGTTCAAAAAAGGATTTTTAACTTTCAAATAAATAATATATTTCTATGTACAATTTTACACCATTTGGTCAGGTTAAATGCCATATTTATGAATTTTGTAATGCAATGTGGTTCTAATATTAGCCTTGGCCCTTTGAATAATATATTTCTGAAAAGTTTTAAAATTTCTTCCACATTTTCCAAGAGTCAAATAGAAGTTGTATTACGTGAAATATATTTTTATAATTTGGAACGTGATAAATGGTTTTCTTTTGTCTTTTCAGGAATCGCCGTAAATTTGACCGTGACCGTTACCTAACCACCGCCATTGACCTCAGCAAGATGTCGGCGGTGGCTTCGGCCTCCAATGCTTTACAAGGTGGGGGAGGGAACAAACTCGCGCAAGAAATCAGCGACGAGTTCCTTACCTGCAAAATATGCCTGGAGGGTTTCACTAGTCCAAAGAGTCTCGACTGTCTACACACATTTTGTGAAATTTGCATTGAGAATCATGTGATGTCGGAATGTACTTACAAAAAGTACAGCGACTATCGAGAATTCACGTGCCCACTCTGCCGGAAGCGAACCCAAGTCCCGCTAGGTGGCGTCAAAAAACTTCCTGACAACTTCCTGCTGTCAAGTCTCTCAGAAATGGTCCAAAGACAAAAGCCGTCCAAATTTCCGTTCTGTGATATTTGTAAATTAGTAAACAGAAAACACAGAGAGGCCTTATCCAAATGTCTTGACTGTAATAAACTGTTGTGTAAACAATGCGTTGAAATGCACAGAGAAACCAAAGTAACCAAAGGCCACAGCTTGTTTGATGTTGAGATTGAGAAAGATATCGAATGCAAAGAGCACCAAGAAGAAGTGGTGCGTTTCTATTGCGAGCCCTGTGGTACCTGCATCTGTGTTCTGTGTACCTTTAACGAGCACAAGGACCACGAAATCACCCAGTTCTCAGAAGCTGTATGCAAATACAAGGAGAGCATCCAAAGTCTGTTGGATAATTGTAAAGCTAAGATCCAGGTTTTCGACGCCCAGCTAACCACTATAAGTAAAGTAGACAACATGATCAAAGAAGCCGAGCAGAAAATCAGGGACATTGCCATAGAGTTTATCTCAGAGATTCGTTCCAAGGAGAAACAATTGATAGAAGATCTTCACAAGATGTACGGAGATGAGATGATGAGTTATATAACAATGAGACCAGAAATGCAGATTAACTTAGACAGTCTAAAGAGCACATGTAACCTCACCGAACTTGTGTTGAAGGGAAAAGACATTGAATTATTACTGCTGAAGAAACAGGTTCAGGAGAAGCTATCCCATCTGTATGAGGTTGAACTGAAGGACTTACCTGCAACAATAACTCAGCAAGTGACTTTCGTTCCTGGGAACTTAAACCTGGGAACCCTCCAGGATAAAGAGCATCCCTCCCCCAAAGGCGGCCGATCAATCTCCTTTATTGATGGCGTCAGACAGGACAGTTACGAGACACGCTGTTGGAACTCCAGCAGCCCATCCTCCAATGTCTATACCCAGACGGAAACTACGGCGCCCCCAAAAGGTAACGCAGAAGTGTCCGTCACAATTATTGCCAATACTAATCACGATGACAAATCCAAGGAGAACGACTCTGCCCACACTGTGGAGAAACCTAACAACCGTACCCGAAGTCTCCATAACCTTACCAACCAACTACGAAAATCGCCTTCCAGGGAAGGTGTCGCGGAAGAACCTGTGGACCCCATTGTTGCTCGACGTCATAGGCGCAGGCGCGAGAGACAACAACGTCCCAATGTAGAGGTATCTGTTCGACCAACCACATACCATCCTGGCGGTTCAGCGCAGCCTATCCTTACCTATAGCAGTAGCATTGACGACTCCTTCTTCAGTGCCGATAGCACCAACACCTCCCCTCCTTGATACCTCTGTCTTCCAAAGCTTATCTATTCTATAATTTAATCCTGTAGTCCATCCTTTAGGTCAATCCTTAAGTTTCGTGTGTGGCCTGTTTTAATTCCACGGGACCGCGGACCACTTTCCCGACATTGAAGCACTCAAATTTTTTGATGTTTGGATCAGGACTGTTTTTCTGTTATTTGTTTTTTCGTGAGATTAATCGCGCCAAGGAGTGATGTATATGTATCATGCTTTAAATTGTTAAAATTTCTCGTGACTGAACATTATGCTTGCTACGTTTTTGCTTTTTGTGTAAAAGTTTGGTTTAGCATTTTTTGAAGTAGGCCTATTCTACGGCCTTCAACAAAAAGATTGATGCCTTCCCTCAAATTTTCCCCTTTATTATTTTTTACACCTTGTGATTTGTTTACAGGATGGAAGGTTCTTTGAATCAACTCGGAGCCCTGTGTTCTAGTGTATAACCCTTTCTCTAGTCGACCCCACCCAACCCGTCTTCGTGTCTGTGAGCCCTGTACGTGTATCCTGGACAAATCCTTCGTCTCCTTTCTTGAAGGCTTTTCGAGACGTTATGCTCTTCAGTAATTTGTTGTACATTTTCTTTGAAAATTTGTATATGGTCACACAAAGTGCAAGCACTAAGGAATGTTTTAAACAATAGGCAATTTTGCTTTGACCATTAAGCGGTTTGTTGTTGATGTAGCTTGTGTACCGTAGATGGAAGCCCCATTAATGTCAAAGTTGGGTTATTAAGTTATTTGTACTTTTAGCAAAATTTGCTACAAAGCTTGTATTACAGCAATTCACTATGTCTATATGTTAAATGCGCGCGTTAAGTTAACGCATACAAACTTTGATTCCTACCTTCCAAACCTTGTTCTTCCATTGGGACTTAAATCCACATTTTGTGTTGTGCTGTGCGATTACATTGATTGTTCATACAGCATACAATGTAACCACCCTTGATGTATTCCAGACTGCCAGAAGAAAAGATCTCAGTTTGTCTACAAGTGAACAAGGATAAGTATCCTTTTTGATCAATTTTGTTAGTTCCATATTTATATGGTGATTCACTTGTGTACAGAATGTCATTTTCCTAACAGGTACATAGAGCAGTGGAGAGTATCGGTAGGTCGCGAGTAAGTTTTTCGCCCAGTTTCGAAATATTATTGGCCTAGATCATTTCAGTGTTGCCAACTAACATTCATTGCATATATATATAGGGCCTGCAATTGCCATTAATCACCAGTGATGGTTCTTAAAATCTAACAAGAGAAAATCAGATAAGCATTTACTGCAAGACAGTGTTTTGGTACTCACATATCTGTTGGTGTCTCTGGTGGTCCACAAATAGGCCAAATGGGATACCAGTCTTTTAAAATTGTATTTATATACTTGGCATACTGACTGATTTCTTGAAAGAACAATTCAATTTGCTGAAAATTGACAAATAGCCCCTCCGGATTTCTACCTCACGTCCGCTAATAAAGTATGGAGCTGGATTCTAGTCACTGTTCAAGACAGACGTCACAGCCAATTGAGTGCCTTGTGACATATTAAAAACTTGTTACAGGACATACGATATGGTTGTAACGTCTACCCGGAGCAGTGCTTGTCAAACAAAAAACGACAGCCTCTTATCTAATAAATAAAAAAAACATTCTTCCATTTAAACACTGTATTCCAGATTATTTCACTAATAATGGGCGTTTAACGCCGTACTTACAGTCACATACGCACCCAAATTAGGGGTTTTTAACAAGTTCCGATCGCCTCGATTTTAACAAGTTTTGAAGTTTATTCATAAATTAAGAGTTACGTTGAGATACAAAATATTTTAATGTGTACATGGCTTGTACGAGCCAGGATAAATCCTGCAATAAGACGAATTCAACGTAAAGAGGGTCGGCCAACTATTCTAATATGGATCAACAGGGGCTTTGATCCCACCGCGGCGAATGCCCTACATATGTAACGAGTCAACGTTTTGAATATTGTATATATAGGGGCGGGGCTTATAACCGTTGACTTGGACTACCACCGGTACATTAAAGGAGAAGAAAAAAAATAATAATAATAATTTCCAAATTGTAGACCCTATTAAATTGTAAACAAAACTACTTTTCAAGTTTGTGTGTGATTCTTTGCTTTCCACTGATCACCACTTGAAGATACTGTAAATAAAATGTATGGTGGAAATGTTATGCCATATTGGGTTGAGTGATGTCACCGAACATCATAGAAGTAAATATATATCAAAATGCTGTGGGGCAGTTGTATGTAACTTTATCCAATACTTTTGTCCTATTTCTGTTTTGCAGGGTTAGAATTTGGAGTAATTTGGGCTGTTGTTATGTGCAAGAAATAACTAAATAAAAATGGCATAATAAGCCCACCATACATTTTACTTACAGTATCACAGTTTACATGACATTCATAGGTAAAGTAAGCATCATACACAAAAATTAATAGCGGTTTTGTGAACAACTTGAAACATGCAGTCTGTAATTTGAATAGGACTTCAGTTTTTGTTTTCTTCCGCTTTAAAGCAGTAAATTGACACATCCTAATTTAAATATTCAGCCAGAATTGTCAGTTCTCTTTTTATTTTTAAACTTTCACTCAACCTCCAAATCTGGGGGTGGAAAGCCTCTGACTTTTACTTCTTCAGAAAAATATTTATAACTCATGTGATTCTATTATAACTCAAAATATCTAATGTTGGGATGCGTATGTGACTTTAACGTTATTTTACCCAAATGACGGCGTGCCAGACCACTGGCAACAAGCAATGAAAAGATACAAGACAATCTCAAGGCATAATAGGCCCCGCGCCGTGGCTCAGTGGTTAGCGTGTCTGACTTCTGATCCTCCTCCAATGTACCGTAAGGGTTCGAGCC
>JAUELC010000040.1:49996-61472 GCA_031471745.1 Cryptochiton stelleri
GTCGTGTGCTTGTCTGTGTCATTGTTTTTTGCCAGTGGCGTTCACTCATTTGGGTGGCACGCCGTCATATGATTAAAATAACCTTAAGGACGTCGTAAATCCCTAATCAAGCAAACAAAATGCTTATCTGGAATAGATTGTTTTTGTCTAACGTCAATATACCATTTCAGTCTTATTCGAGACATCGTTGTCAAGAAACAGAAATGATCTCAGAAATGGGATTAAAACATTGTAACCGTTATATGAAGAAGTTGTTATCCACACATGAGTTAGTAATGTAAACGTCCGCCCCAATGTCTAAATTCCTTCCAAATAAGTCAGTATACCATTCGACTATTTATAAAAACACAACGTATTTGATCATACACAACTACTTGAGTCTACTTTGCAACTATTGGAAATGCTCGGTTATTTGTATGAATATATTTGTTTTGCCCGAGGCCCTCCCTGTGGCTTGTTATAACATGAATCATTACGTTCTTTTGAAATCGGTTGTAATTCGGTAATGTTGGTAAATTGTTTTGGATCATTCTGAAGTTGTAACGTACTTATAATCAGTTAGACAAGACAGGATCGTTCTGTTTCTGGAGCCATCCGAATGGAATAGGGTGCGTTTTTTACTAATGGTTCTAAAGCATCCTCGATTAACTCTTGACAATTTAGTCAGTTTACCTCGCTGATTGTCTTCATTTGTTCGCAAACAAAACCAAAATGCTTTGAGCGCTTAAAATGTTTCGGGCCTAATCGGAGATAGTTTATCGCTTGGCTGTTTCCATTTAGTCGCTTGATTGGATTTGAGAGAATTGACTTGGAAAAGAGCTGCACTGAAGCTATGTGGAAACACTGAGCTTAATTTGGATTCCACTTCAACGCAAACTGATTCATTAGACTATTTGTTCTGCAGAAATAATAGATGGCTTGTCTCAGCCCTTTATTTGCTTAAACATGTTAAGATAAACAGTGTATAACGTCCCATCTAATTGACCCTGTGCTAACCCGTCCCGTGCCGCTAGTTCCAAAACTCCACCGATGTCCCATACGCGCCATCGATCCAATCTAACAGAGGCAAAATTTAGGACGATTTATCACGGCGTTTGTTTGGAGACGCCTGGTGTAGGGGAACGAGGGGCTCCTGTTTGTAACTGGTCAGCTGGAAACAGGGCAGTCCGAGAGGCAAGGAATGCGCTTTCTCTTGGAGCGAATCAATAGGACCGGTATCACAATGTTCATCATAATTTATCGGTGTTTGTGAATAATCAGCTGGTCCACCTCAGGAATTGGTTAGTTTGCTCTTGCGGAATTAGGGGAATGTTACTTCAGATTGCCTGTCGTCTGTCCCCCACTTGGCATTAGAGGAGCGCCCATGGAACGAGTCGGACCACAGTCTGCCACCATCGAGTTCAGCATGCCGTAAGACCAGTTTTTAGACCACTCTTTAAACACCCTGAAATTTTCATGCAGCAGATTCCTTTCTGGGACAGTCGCAGAAGTAGCTGGCATATGTTTTCCATTTAGCTGCTCTCAGGGTAGGTCAATACTCGATAAGAAAATGTAGTTTTTATTCATTGTATCAGTTCTGCGCATAATTGTTAAGTTGGCAATTTATGGTAGATCTTAGAGTAAAATGGAATCCTTGTTTAAGCATTTAAGATTTTAGTGGGGCTTTGTGACCTTTATCTGGCACATTCCTATAGCATCTTTGACTTGAAATTGGAGACCTTGAAAACAGTTTTTTGTATGCTTCCCCTGTTTTTGAGTGATTTGCTGACACTTTCTATTGCCGTCATTTCTTAGGCTTGGGTTAGGTTAGGTTTCTGCCTCGGTAAATGAGTTTTCTAAAGCGGCGATCTATGTTGGCGGGAAGCGCTCCCTTTTAAGCGGCTGTCGCTCGTCAAACCGTAGTGACAAATTATATCCGAGTCAAACTGAACAGCGGTTCAATGACTTGTACAACTTCAGTAGAGACGAACGCCTTTGGTTGTTAAGGAGCGGGAAGCAGTGGAAACATTTGGGACCGTTTCTCAAACGAAGTATAAAGGCTGGAGTTGGTTTTATGGTCCAGAAACTGGTCTTTGAAGAGATCCTAGGGTAGTTATTAACACAATCATTGTCTTTTCTGGTTTTCAGTCGGCAAAATCCAACAGATTTTCACATTTTCTATGTACAATGCTGTGGGAGCTATAGTTCTGAGCCAACAATTCGATTTTATATTCAAGCTCTGTTACAGATTCCGAAAAAAAAAGGTTCCCATCTGTTCTAGAGCTTTATACTTTTCTTTGTGTAGCATTCGTTCCTTTTTAGTCTTCTGGTAATATGGGTTGAAGAGTTTTAGAGATTCACATGTGTTAAAATATGTCTACAAATATCAGATCTATTTGTAGGTAGGATTCTTTTGTCAAACCCGTGGACACCTCGTGTTTTCTCTTGTTTGCTGGATGTGTTGAGGCGAAGTATTGCTATGTAACTCTCCATGCTTGATTCGTCTAAATGTCTTTCCAATAGTGTCGAAATGTCCAAATATGGCTGTTTTCTTGTATTTTATGCAGTCTGTCTTACCCACATGATTATATAGTTTGCGTGTCTGATACAGGAGTCTTTTGTCACTGTATGGCCATGCTAGTCAAAGGTATTGGGTTCGATTCCAGGTGTTAGCATGCACAATTTCCTTGCTCTACATTTATAAAAAATATATATATGAATCGCGTCTATATTATTTTGACAAATGTTTTAATTCTTTGCAGGACTTTTTGTCAAAATATGGCTACATATCCGGACCCAGCCAGGAACTGGACAGTATCCGGGCCCCTCAAGATTTTGAGAAGGCCATTAAGAAGTTCCAGAGATTCGCCAGGATCCCGGAGACTGGAAAGGTGGACCCCAAGACCTTTGCTCTCATGGCCAAACCAAGGTGTGGAAACACGGATTTTGTGGGGCTTAAAGACGCCTATTCCCGCCGAAGAAAGAAGAGATTCACACTGGCCCCGTCCAAATGGGAGAACAAACGAAGACTGACCTTCAGGTAGGAACACATTTTGTCTTTTTTTAAACAATCTCTCTTCCAATCACAGCACAAAATGTGTCTTTCAGAAAACGTCATGTGTTTTATGTTCTCCCTGTTTTGAGTGACTTGCTGCACTTCCTAGTGCCGTCATTTCTCAGACTAGTACGTTTCTGGCGTTCATGTAGGAAGTAAAAATGGTATTTTTGGAACAGTAACAATCTCTTATAAACATGACACATTGGTTGCCAGAAAACGTCCAATGACAATAAATATTGTAGAGCCTTTTTGTTATTTCTACTCTACAACTAAACTTGCTGTACGTTGATTTTGTTGTACGATGTTTTGTGAACTTGCCACTCGCTCTCTAAAATTCACGAATAGTTTCATGGAAGTTGCCCAACATCAGGGTGTTCATGAAACATTTCAGTAAGAGCAAAAATGAGATCAGAAACTGTTATTCGCCGTTTTTACTCAATCTTCACCGGGCCCCGCGCCGTGGCTCAGTGGTTAGGGTGTCTGACTTCTGATCCTCCTCCAATGTACCTTATCGACCACAGGTATATGGGGGAGTCACGTGAGGTGACTCCGGCTATAGCGGGTGGTGGTTTTTACGAGGTTTCCTCCCGGTTTTCCACCGTATTAAGTAAGACAGTGTAAGAATTGGATAACCCGTGGTCATATAAGTGAAATACCCTTGAGTACGACGTTAAACCCCAATCAAACAAACAAACAAATCAATCTTCACCAAAGGCTTGAATAGAACTAATCATGGCGCTATAAAAATATTTTAACCTAAAAATAAATAACATAAATTTATTTACGGCGTTGATTAACAGATATCTAGTGAGCAGTATATATAATTCCATTGATTAGTGTATTTTTTTCTCAGATGTATTTGATTGTCGACAGTTATGCTATGGTACTGCAAATAAATATGCCGAATTTAATTTGTTTGATTAAAATAATACAGTAAAATCTGACACTCAACTTTTAGATTCATAGTCACCATGGTCACGATGTTGCTCTCCGTCATTTGCACAAACATCTTTATTTCGTAATTTGTCTAAGTTGATTATGTGTTTCAAACTAATCTGCACGTGGTTGGTAATTAGCATTGCAATTGGTCTATTGGGGCCTTTTTCGATTGAACCCTGCTACCCGAAAGTCCCAGGTGCGTATCCCCAAGCCTCTCTACTGCTGTTGATTAAAATGCCGTATTTTGTATTATTGTGTATTGCTCCAACGTTATGCTTACTTATGCGAATCGGTGTTACCGTGCTCACTACTGTAGGGGAAAAAACATAGAAAAAAACTCGTTAAATCAACTTGACGAGTCAGTAAATGGTTTGCTTGGATCGAAATCGTGGTCTGAATTTTCACTGAGCCTTTTCACTGATCTGAAGTTATTTTAAGTGCCGCGTCTAAACTTGATTGGATTTCTATTATGTCGATGAACACTGTGGCGTCGTGTCTAACCGCTTAACAGTTGGGTTGTGCTTTTTCTGCTCGGATTTTCCTCGGTCCGACTCCGCCAGCAGCATAACCGTTTTCTCTTAATCTCGGAATAACTGGGTAATGTTTAAACTGTAGACGTGGGGTAAATTAGCTCAGTCACGGCTATCACTTAACATCAGACGACATGTCATCGGTCTCCACCGGCAGATTACGGTTGTGGAAATCTCACGTATTCCTATTGATTTTCCAATGTTTGAGGGGGGCTTTTCAATGATAAACTGTCAAAACGGTTAGCTCACTTCGTGACAAAAACTGCCATTCTCCTACTTGTCTATGACTTTCACTGCGACACTCAAAATAAATCAATTGGCGCCAAAATGCACACATCTGTTGGTTGCGCCATTGTCTCATGAATACACACGGATGTTCTTTTGGTTCCATAATTCCAAAACTAGATGAAATAATATGTCGGAATTGGTAAAAATGAAATTATTTAAAGTTAGCCATTCTGTTAGCCAATAGGCCTATATATAATTTCCAAGAATTCGATAGAATTGATTGCGATTTATATCCCGGATCCAAATAACGCTATAGTTATGTTATATTTGTTTCCATTTAATAATAAAAAGAATATTTCTTGATTTTGGGCTGGATTTCACAATGTTGATTAGTATCAACAATTAGTTGTCCTCACTTCAAGATAGTTGTTCCTCTGTCCTGTTACACAAATGTATCGTGAAAAAGAAACTGTGACGTCATAGCAGGGGCACGTGTTCTACCTTGTTCAGCCTGGTTGTGATGTAACATGACGTCATCACAACCTGCTTGAATGAGGAAGAACGGGTCACCATAGCAACTGAAGAGAAGTCGTCTGGAAGTCAGTGAAATTTGAGCAGAACTTTTTTCCTATCTGACCTTGAGGCATGGTTTAGGGGAGCTGGTAATTAAGTTACCGTGGGGCGAGGTCGTGGGAACTCCGCGTTAAGGTTAAGGTTACAACGGCCTCCGTTTTGACTGGAAATTCACATGGTAAACATTTTCTCCCCCATGTGGTTTTTCTGGAGCGATATGCCCAACTTTCAGCCCAGAGGGTCTCAACATACCGAAGGTGCTTATTCGGCAAGATATCGGAACTTGTTGATGGAAATTTAGAATTGAGCAAATGTCTTACTACACAACGGTGATTGTGGACTTATAAGACAAAAACTATATACTAAATGGGTTTAATTTGTATGTTCAGAATAAATTAAAGTTGATAGACCTAGCCTACTACACATCAAAATAACATTACTCCCACAAAAAAAAGAGGAAAGTTACGACTGCGTTGAAAATACACATGAATACATGGTGTTTCAATACCTTCTGTGTAGAGACTATATTACTATATTCATTTGTTTGTTTATTTTTCTGCCAAAGGAAAGAACAGTTTATTTTGACGTAGATTTAACATCATAATCACTATTCGCATATTCACCATGGCTTTATTCCCGCCCTTATTTTCACTATATCTGCAATTTATTCCAAAACAGCTCCTATATCTGTACTGTGTGTACCTTTTCATGGGTGAATAAATAAAATAAATAAAAATAATAAATAAATAAATAAAATCAATATATTAAAAAAAAGTTCAAGATATTCATTCAATTTGTAATTGGACGTTTGATTTCATAAATTTGTTTTAATGCATATAGTGTAATATATAGCATACATATTCAAGCAAAATACTCTTGAGTACGATGTTAAACACCAATCAAACAAAGAAGCACACTCAATACGTATTATTTAATTCTATTGGCTCTTAATTTTCCCGGTTACAATATTAACTCTATACTTAGTATTACATTCATTAATTTAAATACTGATTTCATGCATATTGCCCTCATGAATATTAATAGGGTTTTTGTGGAAATGTGTATGATTTAATGTCAGTTATCAGCCCGTGGAATTCGCTATATGCAAATGAATCTGACAGACCTTATCAACATTTCCATTTTGCGATTTGTATTCAGTTTGATTGCGTTTATATGTAACAGTTCTATCAGAAGGCATTCTATTGCATTTCGGAAAATCATATTTCATATTCATATATGGTCCTGTGTTTTTTAAAAAGTTACCAAATGAGCTTTGACGTTCTTATCTATGACGTTTTATCTCGAGACACTTTCGGAAGGTTTTTTTTTTGTATTTTGTCGGATTCCCGTCTAAAGGTCGTACGCGAAGTTTTAATAGCATTTGAGGATAAGGAAAAAGCCCACACGTGTAGACCCGCACCATTTGAAGCCACCCTGACACAGATGACATGTTTTATGCAGGCAGAATTATGAACGGTTTAAGTGGGATCAACTGCGGTGCAATATAACCGCCATATCAAACTCATTGCTGGAATATTCTACGGAACTCCGGAGGGACCATCGCCCAACCTGCTTAACTAATGCTAATTGTTCCATATTGTTTCGCTATGTGGCTTTTATCAGCTTCCATATAGAACACGCTGCACGCTTGTCATTTTTGACACTGCGCCAAAAGTGAAAGGGATTGATTAGCATAAAGCAATCACCACTGGTCGAATTTAATGAGGTTTTAGCTCTTCTGTTTTGACCTCTGAATGGTTTAATCGTCCCGTGTTCCTAGGGCGTACATCAGGGGCTTGTCGGGCAATCATACAGAATACAACAGCGATACATCTCACAAAGTTTCAAAAGAGGACAAAATACAGACTCGTGCCCCGGCATGATTAATCTAGTAACGTCAGGAATTGTCAGAAAATGTGTGTCATTTGAGCAAAGGTCGAATTTAGAATGTAGCAATATTTTACGATTATTTTAAGTGAAAATGCAGAAATTGTCGAAAATGTGTGCCATTTGAGCAAAGATCCAATTTGGAATGCAGCAATATTTTGCGATTATCCCGCACAAAAATGCATATTAGATCGAATTTTGATGCTTTTTTTATGTTCAACGTCGCCATTTTAAAAAAATATTGTTATAATACAATATTATCTATAACAATACTATGGTAAAATAGATACAATTAAAACATTTTGTATTTCTTGACGTTAATAAGTAATTAAAAATTTTATTCTAGAGATTGAAATAAAAAACCTAAATCAGCATATTATTATCCACATGTGTATGTGTTGGGCC
Source organism: Cryptochiton stelleri (assembly GCA_031471745.1). Lineage (NCBI taxonomy): Eukaryota > Metazoa > Mollusca > Polyplacophora > Chitonida > Mopaliidae > Cryptochiton > Cryptochiton stelleri. The sequence continues at coordinate 57,596 of JAUELC010000040.1, forward strand.
TGTAACCCAAAAGGTCCCGGGTTCGAATCCCGGTGGAGGCAAGCAAATTTTTCTCTCTTCATTTATTGCAAATATATATATTCAAATTTCCGCATGAATACAACTGAATGCGTTTCGCTTTCTAAATAAGTTATAAAACATGAACATGCATGTATCTGCTAACTTTGTATCCAACGGTGTATTCGCTATTGTAGGCCTTCATGTATAGGTTGAATTTAGCCATAGCTTTTTACCGCCATACCCTGATGGCCTTTATGGTTTTTATTGAGCCCACTGGTGCACTGTGGGAATAGGTTGTAGAGTAATGTCGATTTCCAGATGGCCCCCCCCTTGTGACCAATCAGTGAACAGAAACAGATATGCCGGGCCAATATTGGATGATATTATCGAGTTACGCGGACGTGATATTTGCTGGGTTGTAATTCTATGGGGATACTTAATACTAAAACACAGACACAGGGATGACGATAATAACCAAAGCGGGCAGCTTAATTCACCTTCCCCATTCGGCTTACATTTGTTCCAAACTCCCCCACAGTACCCCTAGTACCTCCAGTCCAAATCGCAGTTAATAGTTTGGTGTATCACTCTGGCGCGTGCTTAAACGAAACACAACATGTCGTTCAATGAACAGTCGGCCAATTAACAATTAAATCAACAAAGAAAATGTTAAAAAAAATTAACTGGGAAACACAAAACGGTAATTTTAATGTTATCTTCAAAAACTGTGTGATTTATCTATTATCGGAATGTCCATATAAGAGCTATAAAATAAAGCGTTGAACTTTTATATTTTGTTTTTATTAAGAACTCATGAAATCCAAAAAATGAAGTTTTAAACATTTCCAAAAGCTATAAAATAAAGTTTTAATCATTAACCTATCAAATAAAGTTTCGAACATAACTAAAATAAAGTTTTAAACATTACTAAAGTCTATAAAATTAAATTCTAAACTTTTCTTAAATATATAAAATAGCGCGCCGATGATATTATATATAGGATAAAAAGAACAGAGTAGAAACTTAAACCAATTCGAGGTCAAAGGTTGTGCCTCTATATACTATGAGTCAGAGGTATTGGAATTCAGGGAGCCAAACGAAGTGGGAAGCTATACTTCACCACAAGTATCGTATAGCAATTGGTTAAGTCTTTATCGTCCCATCTTAACTTTGTACGATACTAAAATGGGACTTAAATACATACTAACCTTATATAAGCCACCCGTTGACTTTAGAAAGTGGTCGCAGGGCATATGAGAAAATGCATGCAGGGGCCCAAATTCTCATGCTTTTCAAACAGCTGTGAATTTTGTTTTCAAAAGTCATAGAATTTTTGATTTAAAATAGCTTTAAGTTTAAGTACATTTGTGCTCATAACATTCGGCTAAAAACTTTGTATCGATAAAATTAGCATTTTAATTTTAAAAAGATAGAATTTGTTTTAAGTATGTATGAACAAAAGTTGACATCGTTGCAAACCAGGGTCTATTTCACAAAGGATTTTCTAACTTGAATCAAAATATTTAATTTGAGATTATGCGTGCCTTTCATGATTATGTCATATGGGCTATTTATGCATGTAACATATTTCAGTGGCATTAAAATTTTAGAAGTTGAGTTACTAAATAAGACACACAATATATGGATTTAAAAATAAAATTTTAGAAGTTTGAATCTTTATGTTGTATGTCATAATTATGCATGTGTCGATTAAAACTCAGTCACGTGAAGATTTACTAATCCACAAATATCATATGTTTAAAATCCAAAAATTTTTTTGGGGGGATAACACTCTGTTAGTTAGAGCAGTTTCTGGTTGAGAACAATTTTTCGACCGAAACACATACACGAATCGAACCCGCGACCGTCAAAAGGAGCCACCGAATCGTCATCAGTAAATGCCGGCCACCTAGACCACTTATAGATAACAGGTCTTTTGATAAATTTAAGTGAAGTTTTTAAATGTTAATTTGTGCATGAAACTGTTTTGTTAAATCGGCACCAGGCACCATATCCTGTTTAGATTCTATTTAATGTCTCAAGTTGGAGAATTTAATCGTTTACGGAACAGTAGCCGGAAAGCTAGGGCGTTTTCATTTTATAAGTGTATGCCTGAGTCTCCAAAATAAAACTATGTCAGCGATAAGATAAATACTCGCCAGCATTACAAGCACTATCACTTAGACGAACGATGTAAATGTCACATAAAAATATAATAATATAAAGTCATGGTGAACTAAAGTTTGTACCGTCTCAGAAGTTTCTTGTAACTGATACTGACACAGGGACGCGTATCTCTGGACAAATGTTTATTGAATTTCATTTGTAACTCATGCTTTGAATATTTCCTGAAAACCGTGTATTTAAGGATTTCTTTCTTTAAAAGTAGATAAAACATATAAACAATTTAGCATGGTGTAGCATCGAAGTATGAGCTTTCCTCCAGTACATTTGGGCCTATACTGCTCAGCCTAAACCTATTTCAGTTTGCCACAGAAGTCGGTGTAAGTGTTATAAAGTCTTGGTGTCTAAAAGGCTCTATGATAATTTGCCATCGGGACCAGATAATCTGATCTCTTAAAACCAAAACCACTGTGTGTTGAATGTTGGCTTTAGGGTGTCCGAAAAGCTGAGGGGAAAGTCATTCTCATTTGTGAAAACCAAAATCGCTGTTTCGTGTCATTCCCTAGTTGCGTGTTTGGTTAAGAGCGATGTAGGCACGAAAAGCAACACAGTCCAAATTGAAAGGAGAAATTCGAGTAATATGGTAATTCATACAGTCATTATCTAGTTACTGTCTTTATGAATATGGATCTGTAGTGTTTCCTTATCTTATACATATTAACCGAATCACAGATTTCTAAGCCCGCGGCGGTTTATCTGACATCCTTGGCACATAGGACTACTTTTTCCAACACACTGAATATATGGTCGACACTCGACAGTTAAAGTAGCGCGATGTTATTAGAATTGACAAACAATGTTTAGACTAAGTAAATATAGTTTGATATCTTGCAATTCTGATAGGCTGCGTTCTTGATATGATGCATGAAACCTGCTAATTATCCAGCGAGATATTGGCCCCGTGTGTGACGCCATGAGGCTTGTCTGACCAACAGCGAACGCACGGGACGGTATAATGTGTTCGTATATTTGCATGGCTGGAGGGTGGGTAGACTTGGCCAGGACTGTGTCTACTTTCACACTCAGGGTAATAGAGATGGTTTTGACAAGTTGGCAGTTTTGGTCTTCCGTAGGGACTATCATCAAGATTTTGGTTGGACGCAGGCATAAATTATCTTTGGCTAGAACCCCGCTATATGGAAGGTCTGCAGTAAATATTTGCCTCTGTCTCTAATGAAACTTGACAGAATCGCCCAGTAATTGGTTTACAATATTCTCCATCATGATTGATCGTCCATTTGACTACCGATCTCTGTTCGGTTTTGGCGGAACATCAAGACCGTTTGATGTACTAAATGGCTCGAGTTGGCCTTCTGGCTGGGGCATTCAAATAATTCAAAAGCCAAACATGACAAATTAATTTAGAAATTTTACGTGATCAAATCCTCCCTAAATGGTCTGACCATTTGAAAAAACTATAAATTTTTAGTAACGGTTTTGAATAAACGGTACACTATGACAAAATAACAGTATTTACAAGATGTACAACCCCTTTCTCTGTTAGAAACTAGATTATACAAAATGATGTATACCTATTTATTTGTAAAGATTAATCAGACTGGTACAGAGATGTCGACTGAAATAAAAACTGGAGGTTTCTGGAGGCTGCCATCCTTATATTGTTTGTTTGATTGGGGTTTTACGGCGTAGTTAAGGTTATTTCACTCGTATAACGGCGTGCCAGCCCTATGGT
>JAUELC010000041.1:0-38193 GCA_031471745.1 Cryptochiton stelleri
AGGGGACCGGGCATCATCAGTTTAGCCAGCAGCAGCTCCGGGTAGGTCATAAACAACAGTTCTTCTTGCACGAGCCCGCGACCCAACACTCCCCCTCCGACAAACTTGTTAGCGAAATCAACCCTCAATACGGTCTCTGTGTCTCCTAAGACGGCGTCCTGTATGCGATTGGTTTGCCCATTCACTGTTACGAATGTGACGCCTCGCCCGGTGTCTATTTTGACCGTTTTTAGGTCCTCCCATGACAATCTAGAGGTGTTCTTGACGAGGGTGAAAGACGTCGTCCTAAACGCTAGACTTTGCCCGTCAACCGGATGATCGGCGAACGTCTTTATGAACTTTCTTTTGACGGTAGCCCCCCGGTCGGAGGAGGAAGAAAATATGTAGTCTGCGTTAATCGACCGGTGCTTCCTCTGGCGGTCGTTAGAGAACCCTTTGCAGGTAAGGTCTCTGTCCACCAGAGCCGCCGTCAAGAGCATCCGAGCTAATTCCCCGTCGACGTAGACGGTCTTGTGAGGACTCAGAGAAGGTACTGGTAGTCCGGAAAGAGCATCTTCGTTCCCCCGGGAAGACACAAAAATGTCTCCTGGTTCGTACATGCCGGAATGAACTGGCTCGAAATGGTTGGCGTTGATGTGGTCCAAGTATACGGCTTGTTTGGACCATTCCTGGGGTTTCAAAGGGGTCTTCTTTCCGGTCTTTGAGAAGTCTTCGTCGTAATGGAGCATCGGGGGGTCTACCCAACCTTTTAATCCGGGTGTTTTCGAGTGTGTGTATATGCGCGTCTGTAGGGCCAAACTAGCTATCGTAGTCACGAACTCATTAGCCCATTCGCAGTCCTGTTTCATACCACTTATAACGTCTCCCATATCGTTGCAGATATTGTCCAACGACGGTTTGTTCGTCACAGCCCACGAGTGAAGGTAGTCCCTAACGGTGCCGTAATAATCTTGGTCACCAAAGATCGCCTTCGACAAGCTTCTATAAAAACAATTGCCGTCCCCTCTGACGCTTTGAGATATGATTTCTTGGTTCTCCCCACGCCGCAGCAATGGTTTAACACCGAACGCAAAGTTCCTTCTGGGGTAGTCCGCCCCGTCGGTGCCAAACATGTCGCTCAAAATCTTGGCTCTGCTACGTTCGTTAAGCGGCATGTACTCTATACGTTGAATATTCCGTAGAGCGTTTGGACCGGTATTAAGGTTGCATTTGGCGACAGAAACATACGGTGGTGGTGGTGGGAAGGCCGGGTTGGGTATTTTATTCGGTTTTGCGGGGCGTGGACTCCTTTTGGCAGACGGCTGATCGTGCGTTGGGGACGGGGGCGTAGGGATTTTAAATTGCCTATTCGGTTGTGTGAAATACGACCTAAAGTTCAGGAACGGAGGAACAGCCTTTCGCTCCCGGGGTGGCATTACCATCGGTGCGAGGTGTGTTTTAACGGAGGAAGCGCGGTCCAGCATGTCGTTCAGCAGGGCGGATCGGCGTAGTTCTAGCCGCGACAATGATTCGTCCACGTCCGACAACATGTCCATAACGGCCGTCTTGTGGCTCATCACAACGCCTATGTATCCGTTAATAGCAGGGGCTTTTACTAGCCTTCTGAGAACGCTGAGCTTGTCTACGATTACGTTGCGTTTGTTCTTCTCGGCGTTAATCATCTCTTCTTTCAGACTGTAGGCGTGAAGAACCCCCTCGGGGTCCGCCGGCACGCCGCCTGACAAGTGGTTGTTCAAGGAAGTTACAATGTCATCGATCTCGTCGCGCATGGTAGTTTGAATACTCAGCAGAACTTCGTCGTCTTTCATAAGCGACTGTACGCTCTTTTGTATGGTCAAGCTCACCGGAGCCAACAAAGGGTCCACGTACACGTCTCTCAAACCACCCAACTCGACACCTTCGTCTTCGTGGGTAGAGACGTACTCGCCTCCCATCTGCTCGGTGAGAGCACGTAAATAGGCGGCATAGCCGTGGGTGACGAGTAGCTTTTTTATCTCGGGGAACAAGGTCTTTATTCGCCGCGAGAACTTCTCGTGAAAGGTGGGAAGTCGCCTCAGCAGCACCGCTCCTCTACTGTCCGTCGATGTTCCTTCAGTGACGGGCTCGACTTTTAAACCGAGGTAATTAAAGGTTAGTTCTAACGCTCGTCTGAAACGGCTCGAGAGGATAGGAAGAGTGTACGGATCGAAGCTTACGTCGATCTCGTTAAAGACCGAGAGAATGTCCGCCATCTCATCTACCGCGTAAGACTCCCAAGAATGCGTCCCCATGGGGAACTGGTAAATTTCAACCGCGGCCGTATAAGCTACCTCTGATGCTCCCACGTCTGCAAAGTGTCTCTTCATCTTGTCTATTTCGTCCTGCGAGGCTAGCGCGTCCCGCTCCTCAAACTCCTTAGGAAACACCAAGAAGGCGTAATCCAGTTCTCTTAGCTCATCGGCCGACAAAGGGTCATCTCTGTGCATTTGCGTGTATACTCTTTTGGACGTTTCGTAGTCTAGCGCGGACACCCCATCCGTCAAAGTGTACAGTGCATAACCTACGGCTTTCAAAGTGTCGCTGTCTGCCGGGAAGTGAGACCTGAGGTACGCAGACACCAGCGCGAACTGCATCAGGACGTCCTTGGGATCGGTAGAAGCGATCATCTTCATGAACCTGTTTGTTTGGTCCCGAGAAGATCCCGAAGTGAGATCGCTTACCGCGTCTTCGGCGTGGTAGTATTTTCCGAAGGTAGGGTCTTGAAGATCGCCTCTTGCCAATCCGCGCATGTCGAACCAAACGGACCTGATGTCACTGGCGAGCAGGGAGGTGGCTTTATTCAGCGCGTCTATAGGAACCTTAAACGACCCTTTAGCCGAGCACGATGGTGTAGACACGTCGCTGTACACGGTCCCATGAACGTCCACTCCGTCGGTCACCTCGAAGGCATCATATGAAAAGTACGGGGTGAACGCCGGAAACAATCCAGCGAACAGTAGGGGTTCCCAAAGGTCGGCGGAAAACAATACCCTGTTTCTTCCAAGATGCACTACGTACCGCGGGTTTCCGTACAATTGTTTCATTTGCACGTCTCCGTATTCGTCCCCATCCTCTCCAACCTTAGGAAGATTCACCCATGGTGAGAAGGTGTACCTAAATGCGGGCCCAGTCTGGAAAATATAAATCCCCTCCGTCTTTCCCAGCTCCTTCAAAGTGATGATTCTCTTTTTTAAAACAGAATCGTCTCCGCGACCTGTGCGTCCGGTCAAATTAGATATGTACCGATTGAACTCGATCGGATTTGTCATCACATTCAAGGATGACAGGCGTTTCGCGGTCTCCAAGTACGGCCAGTCGGGAGTTAAACCGCTGGTCGTGCCCCACAGCCGGTCAAACTCTTGTCTCTTGTAAAAATCGGCGGGCTCGTTCGACTGGTGCAGAGAGGTGCCTTCCTCCGTCGTGAATGAAAAGGTGTATTTCTTTGAGATAGCCATGCGGCTTTTGAGGCCTTCCAATTCCACTATTTTCATGGAATTTTCCATCCTCATCCTCTCCAACGCTTGCTCGTTCGCGGCTTGTTTGTCGGCTTGCTCCATAGCCTGCATGTCGAGCTGCCGCATTTTCTGCTCGTGTTCCATGACGACCATCGCGTACTTTTGTTCCGCGACGGTCCTATCGAGGTCCATCTTTGAAAAGAACTTTTCTCTGTCCAAGTGGTTGTCCATGAGGTGTTTTTCGCCTTCCAAATGCACCTTCATGGCTCCCAACTGACCGTCAGATATCTTATGATAAGCGTCCGCTTCCTCTCTGTTCGCCGTAGATAGGTCCTTCATTACCCCCGCGACACGAGAATAGTGTTCGATTTCGGTCTCTCCCGGGTCCCTGGTGCTGTTGACGAGTGCCCTTGTAAACACTTCTTTCACGTACGGGGAAGGGCTTTCTTCGGGGTACATCGCGTGTCCCTTGAGAGCGTACGTGTGGTAGCCTTTGAGAGGATCGTCCGGAAGGGTTCGTAGACCCCCCTTCGAAGGTTCAGGTGGAATGAATTGAGGACCAGTTCTTCTTTCGTTCTGTTCGTTGTCGTCGGTGCCGCCATCAGAGGCTTCTTCGCTCGTATATTCTTCTTCTTCGGACGACTCTTGGACGCTTTCATCTGTCGAGTCTTCATAATCAGGGAGAGGTAGTAGCTCTTTATACCGCTCTTTAGTCGCGGGCGCGGGGTGTTCTCGCTTAGGTAATGCGGTAGTAGTAGCCTCTAGAAGTGCATAAGGTGGGCTAGGAGAGGGTTTGGGAGGCGTCAATTCTGTCGTATGTTCTTCCAAATCTAACACGGTGTGGTCTCCTCGTGCCAACAATGACCGCTTCATTACTGGCTTCTCTTTAGTCGGCTCTGTATGCAATACACGTAGTTTCGCGGAAGGGACCTTTGACCCCGCCAAAGACCCATTGTCAGCCGTTCGTTTAGCGCTAATAGACACATCCATCCGTCGTTGTTCTTTTTCAAGGACATTTTCAGGAGGTTCGACAGTCGTCTGCGGTTTGTCCGCATGTGACACGAAGGCCGGTGGAGCGATGGTTTGTTTAGTGGAATGCGGCACCAAATTCTTATTTAGCTCGTTAATAACTTCGTTCAGCGTGATGTCGTCTATACCGCTAAATGAGGGTAAGATTTCCTCGAGTTCTTCCGGTTGGGTAGTTTGGGGTACTTGTTGCGTCTCATGGAAAATGTTAGACAGCGTGCCAACCGGTTGTTTCGGCGGCACTGGTAATAAAGAAACCTGCGGTTGTGTGGGTATACTGAGTACTGGTGGTTGCGGTGTAATCGGCTGTCGCGGCGCAGGTGTCATGGTCACTTCATTAATTTCAGAGCGATCAGCAGGACGCTTACCAGGTGATCTACTGCGAGATCTATGATCCCGTTTGTGCCTCGTATCTTCATTCTCTTCACGTATTTGGTCCCTTCTACGGTACCGGTGATGTCTAGTTAATTCTCTAAGGGACCGCACAGACCGATGGGGTATGGTATTTGTAGCGTCCACGGGTACGTCTGAGTGAGACATATCGACGACTTCGGCGGCAATGAGCGCGTCATCAGGAAACATTTGATCGATCGTCACACCTACCGATGGACCCAATAAAGTATCTAAGTTTTCTACTACACTCAGTTCTTCAAGTGCCGTTTGAGGATGTGTAATCGGCGGTATAACGGGGGCTACGGAAGCTACCGGTTGCGTGCTGGTGGGTGTCGTATGTACCTCGGCCACCGGTTTTGAGACCTCTATAGACGTCGTTGTGAGGACATCTACTTTTTGCGGCGGCTGCGGAGAAACAGTTGGTGGCTGAGAGGTGCTAGTTTCCTTTACTCGCCCTTCTGTTCGCGAAGGTTTGGAGAATTCATCTCGTTTATTACCGCTTTCTAATACACCTTTAATCCGTTCTCGATTCTTAAGTTTTTCTTTCTTTGCCCTTCTTCTCTCTTTCGCAACCCTCTCTTCGTGTTTTTCGAGTTCGGCAACGGTCTTCGTTAATGGATTTTCGGCGCACTTTTGTTCGGTAGATTTAACCGGACCCAAAAATGACAACTGTACTCGTCGTTTGGACACGGTAGGGTCCTGCGATTGTATTGAAACGGACGGCGGCGGTGTGACCTTAATAGTTGGCACGGGCGTCAAATCTATGCGCCTCTGAACAGGTTTCGCATCGACGTCAGGGTCCTTTGGTACGACACGTTTTACTGCGTTCTCCTCTGCTGCGGTGGTCAAAGAGAGAGGTAATTTAGTGGGTCGAGGACGTGGATTTGAGTCTACGAGAGACGGTAACGAATCATCCGAGTCATACTCGATCGGTCCTCGCAGACACTTACGAGTCTTCACTCGTTTAGCCGGTACTTTAGTGGGTCGAGGACGTGGATTTGAGTCTACGAGAGACGGTAACGAATCATCCGAGTCAAACACGATCGGTCCTCGCATCACTCGTTCAGCCGGTACTTTAGTGGGTCGAGGACGTCGATTTGAGTCTACGAGAGACGGTAACGAATCATCCGAGTCAAACACGATCGGTCCTCGCAGACACTTACGAGTCTTCACTCGTTTAGCCTGCACGTCTGGTTCTTTGTACGAGCTACCGGAGGCGTCCACGTCGACCACAACGGACTCTTGCCTCTTCAATTCTACACCGGCGCCACCAGCCTTTTTCATCAAGTCTTTCTTGTTGATGGCGGGGCTGCCGATCATGACCATTGCTTCCGCGAGGTCCTTCGTTAAGCCTTGTGTAGGGTACAGTCGTAACTGGTCCTTAGGACGGTGCTCTGACTCGTCAATTTCTTCTTCGTCTGGCACCGCGAATGGGTTATTTTGTCGCACCTCCTTTAGCTTTTTTAACTTTTCCTGGAGTTCTACCGCCGCCTCTGACATCTCTAACTTTTTTTTCTCGAGAGCCAGTTGGTGCGCTTTGTTTGTTTGCTTTTCCTGTTCTTGGGGTGTCTTGAGCCGGTTAAGAGTTCCCCGACAAGCTCCAGAACCGCACTTACAAGGGATCAATTCCTTCTCGGCGTCTACTATCTCTGCGTAGTCCCACGAGATCTCTTCTTCTTTCCTAACGGCCTTCAAAGCCCTCAGAAGCATCCTAGGACGGCCTTCCTCGTCGATGATCTCTACGAGCTCTGCGTTAGGAGAACAAGAATGGTTAGCCTCTCTAGCGTTGTTCCCGTACCGCGTGCCGTCTACTATGAAGTAGTCGCCGTCGACCACGTAGTTACTCTGCGTTTTGTCGTAATGTCTAGACCGCTCTTCGAGCTCAAACTCGGATATAACCTCTCCCACGTACTCGATGATCCATTGCTTCGGAAGTATCTTATCCACCGCGAACAAGCCGTTGCCGTGTATGCTCGAAGAGCGTGCCTCAGTCTTCGGGAACGGTTGTTCAAACGGTCTGTTTTTGCACGTTTCGGGGTCGCATTTACACAACGAATTAATGCAAACGGCGTCGTGCTCGTAACACGGACATTCATTACGGCACCGTACGTCCATGCAGCCGTCTTTGACCTTTTCCGGACGGCTGTATACGTGCACGAGCTCGGGGTTCGTGTAAAAATTCTCGGTGATTTTTCGCATGTAAAATTTCCACGATCCGTCGGTCCACCTGTGGTTTACGGATGGACCGCTGTAGACCTTGACGGCAGTTTTGGCTTTGATGGGACGTGTCGACCAGACCTCCACGGCTCCTCCGCCCGGCGAGACGATAAAATTTGCGTTGGATTCTTTCTCATTAAACACACGGTCCACGTACCGGCTTACGTTGCGTGGCTCCGCGAGGTAGTCTGTACCCTCTAGCGTATAGTAGAAATAATCCAAGTGAAATTGGTATGTCCAAGCGTCCTTGGCATCTTGTCCAGTCAACGTCGTGAGGTTGTACTCGAACAGCTTGACACCGCGTGAAGGTATCTCCTCTGACGTCACGGTCATAAGCCCATCGAGACCTTTGCCTTTCGTCGCCGCCTTCAAGACCACTTTGTCGTCCTTATGAGCCGCCTGTAAGGGGTCGTCAGGGTTGACCATGCAACTGTCGTCGATAAGATGTTTTATGTCTGCTTTCTCTACGTCGGCATATTTCCTATTTTTACTCTTCCTTTTACCTCCTATGTCGTCCTTTCGTGCGTCGGTTGTGGGCTTTATAAGGTCTCGGAGGACCGAATGACCTTTCACTTTACACTTTTGTTTGTCCATCGACGCTTCCGAAGGCCTCTCCGTGGCGACCGACAGCTCGTTAGATCGGTTCTTTAGTTTCATTTTCTTACGTTTGGTCCCGGCCTCTTCGGTGGTGGACGAGGTAATACTTTGAGACGATGAAGGCTGCGTCTCATCGTCGGGTTTTCGTTCGTCACTAGATGGTTCGAGCGTTCGGAGTAGTACCCGTTTTTTGGTTGGAGAAGCTACGAGATCGGGTAGCTCTTCTACGGGTTTCCTTTTCGAAGGTCTAGGATCATCTTCAGATGAGTCCATGGAGGGATTACTCTTATTCGAATCATCTCCAACGTCTTTCAGAGATTTCCCTTTGAGGACCTTCGGGCGGGGTAAATCTTCATCGTTTGTCCTCTTGACGCTCTCGGGCACTAGTTTCCCATGGCCTGTATCCATGTCTAGCCGCATGTAATGATATTGGGCGTGCGCATCCACGCTAGACTAATACGAACGCACTCAGATTCTCTCTTACCTTTGTGAATATCGGTTGCGCATTTCGCAGACACAGAAAACAAACAAATAACACCGGTTAATAGTATACATTATTCTTATTAACTTTAAATTCTGTCGGCTATTCGTGAGAGTATGTAGTGCAAGCACACCCTAAACTTTTTCGTTTTCTTATCGCAAGTGTCCTTCATAGTGTTCGTCAACGACTTGGTGAAGACGAACTGTATAGCTGCCTCCACCACGCTCAGAACGTGCTCGTCTATTTCAAAGTCCTCCAAGATGTAGTAAATTTTCATGAGAAGAGGGCCGAGCTTGTCCCTAGGCACCTCGGATGCGGTAACATATGCGAAATGAGACGCGAAGGACTCCCAGGGAACCTTCGTGTTCGGTTCGCTCGTTTGCGAAGGATTATTACAACCACCTGGTTGATCAGCTTTGAACTTTTTAAACGGCGGCTCGCGCGGTCTGTAGATGGACGCGTTAATCATCTTTCTTTTGACGCCTACAGACGGCTTTTGAACGACTGGAATATACTCTATGTGATGGTGGTGCTCGTACAGCGAGGGGTCGTCGTAGTAGCCCGTGTCGGCGTTCGGAGAGACGTAATTGCCGTCCGTGGACTCGCAAACGACGTAGTCAGAGTTGTCGTGAGGGTTAACTAAGACCGTCAAGAATTCCTGTCCAGGAACGTTCAATCGGTCCACCATCCACTTCGGAATGTCTAACTTAGACATCGAAGAGGGGGACATTACAGACGACATGAGGACGAACGATCAGACTTCCTTAACGGCTGTGAGAGCTATCACCAATTTTATAAACAGTTCAGCGCGGTCTTGGGAGCCTCCCGATTTGTCGTCCAAATAGAATTTCTCGGCTAACTCGAGGTACTTGGCGACAGATTCTTCGATATTTGCAGCCCGTTCAAACGGCCCGTTCAATAGATCTTCTTCTTCTTGTAGAAACATTACGCGTGTCTTCTTTAGCCGCACAACCGCAGCAACAACAAAACGTCTTCTTGGTGTAATAGGCGCAGCGGCAAACACAAGTGAGTATCATTAACCCTAATATCGCGAGCACAGCGATCGTTATGTAAAGGCCCGGAAGCTTCAAGAAGAAATCGGTAAATGCCATCTGTAGCTCAGTAATATAACTTCCCGTTGACCGTTAATACAAACTCGTCGGGGCCTAGAGCGCTAGACATCCGCTTTATATTAACGGACCTGTATAGAGTGGCATCCTCTGGACGAGGTTTGTGATAACGCCCGTACACGTAACAAATAGTGTCGTTTATCGCGAACTGTTCAGGTAGGCCGAAAATGTCTACATGGCCACCCGCCTCGTTAACCCCGAACCCCGTCAGGCGGAAGTACAGGTCGCACAACGAGCACCTCGTGGACGGTGGTTCTTTTAGAAAGGCCTTTATGTACCCCGCAATTTCACCGGTAGCGTGTTCCTTCGGGAAGTAAAACCAGGTCGGGTGAGACACGTTAAGCGGTGGAATAACACCATCTTTACATAAAGTATCCTTAATGCATAGCGGGTTGGCGCATGTGTACACCTCGAAAAACTCCGCTATTTGCGCGGCCGTTACAGACCTTTCGTTAGCCTCCCTGAACATCTGTTCTATAGTACTACGTAGCGTCCTCAGTCCCGGTAATAACGACTTCGCGAAAGCCTCTTCTTCCTTCTTCATTAGCCGTTCTTTCTTATGACGTATCTGCTGCGGCAAACAAGCCTCGTACACGCTAGACAGCATAGTCTCACGCACACGCGCGGTGAACACGCTGGGTAATCGTTTGTCCTCCAAGACCCCATCTAATGTATCCGCGAACGACTCGGGAGTAGAATTGAGAACTTCGGGTGTTGTACCCCCGTCTTGGTTGAGGACGTACAGGGTATCGTCATTACCCCGTACTAGGCGTTTACATGTGTTGCCTACGGCATTTACGAGGTCGTTGCAGCGTGAAATGTTTTCTAAATCCATAGCTTTCAATATGTATGGAGGAAATAATAATAAATACGTCCGTTAAGCAGGAGGTTTTAATGAAAATGAGCAAATTCTCTCTCCCGGTGGTTGCTGTTAACACAGAGTCGACCGGCTATGTGCTAGTAGTTTGTATTAGCGGAGGGCTCTAGAGGTGTAGTTTGTATTAGCGGAGGGCTCTAGAGGTGTAATGCCTCTATAGTATGACTTTGTATTAATGAGCCGGATGTGGGTAGACTGTGCGTTACAAGACCGCTGTAGACAGCAGGATGGTGGTCATCGGGGGCTTCCGGCTCTAGAGCTTGAGCGGGCAAGAGCAGTCTATGGCTATCCAAGGCTGTGTGCAATGGGTAACGTGTTCTGTCCTTAGGTTGCTGATGCGTTTGTCCGCTGAGGACTTGTGAGACAGCCCCAAATACGTGCTCATGACCAGCGCCGTTGTGAGGTCGTCAGTGGTGGACGAATTTATCTTGCCTGTGTATTTGCGGTCCTTGTAATGGAAGTTTTTGATTTCTTGTATGAGGTGCTCTAGAGTACATATGTCCCTCGTAAAGACCCCGTGCTCGGCCGTCGTCGCTATCCTAAAGTGAGTGGAATGTTTCGTGTTAAATTGGTTGATTATGAAGCTAAATATGAGCTTTTTGCGGTACCCTAGATTGTACCCGTAAGACAGGTTTCGGTCGTTGTAGACGTCCGCGTAACAAAAGAACTCGCAGTTCGCGTCCGTCAAGACCCCCTTAAAAGACGGTCTGTTCTTCAGGTTGACCCACGTGTTGTAGTAGTGACGGACGGCGTCTGGGTTCATGTTGCGTTCTATGGCCACGAAAAAGTAGCTTTTTAAACCTCGACCGCGTTTCACGAGGGTCGTCACGCACCCCGCGTACATTTCTTCCATTATGCTCGAGACGCGTCCGATGTCCCCGTGGACCAACAATTTACGGTCGGCGAAGCACAGAACGGTCCGTTCACCCACGAACCTCACGCAGGACAATGCGATAGCCGACTGAAAGGACGGATGGTACGCCGGATCGATGTAGATCCAGTACGTTACGTAACCCTTGGACAGGTCAGGCTTCAGCCCGTCGAGCGTTACGTGGGTCGTAGGAGAGCACAAATGAGAGACAAATGAGGTCGAGAACACCGCTCGATCGGTTTCAGACCCGCCAATGCCACCGTCCGCAGCCCCAGTCAACAGGTCTTCGGGCCGTATTACTCCGAGCTCGTTCTCGTAAGAGGCCTCTGTGCGTGTGATGACGCCTTCGAAACTCTTGTTGTCCTCGTCGTACGTTATGTACCTAGGAGCGAACATTTTGCGGTAGCACCCCGTGTGTGAAGAGCTGTACTGCACGTGTATGCGGTCCAAGCAAAAGTAGCACAGACGGTACATGTTGATGCTGCTGCACTTGGCGGTCATGTTTCTTACGAGGTTCACCAGGGCGTCTTTTTTGGAGGATACGGGGCTCGAAAGGAACCCTATTTTCGTGTGCATGCGTTGTATCATGGCGTTAATTACCGTATACGACACCTCCGACACGCACAGAGCTTCGTCTAGAAACCCTATGTCTGGATCGTTACCTCTCAAGGTCGCTGGACGGCACGCCGAAGCGTATTTTAAGCGGTTAAACGACCCGTCGGGGAACACGGTGACCAGCGAATCTTCGTGATTGCCGATGGTGTAATTGTACTGAGCAGTAGGGAAGTGAGCCTCCAAAGTGCCCTCGACGTCGTCTTTGATGGTACAAATCAAAGCTCGGGTGTGCGCCATGGCCAAAAGTTCGCATTTTCTAAAGGTGATCAGTGCCACGGCGATAGCCAGTTTGATCGTTCTCGTTTTACCGAGCCCTCGCGGTATGATAGACACGTACTGTTTACCCGTGTATTTTATCCTCATTTTGTCCATAGAGGCCATAGAGAACCCTAAATACGTATCGTTTGTGGCCAGGAGGAACGTCTTCAGGTAGTTTTCATTGGTGTTGTAAAGGCAGTAGAAAAACAAAACTTCGTAAAACACAGACTTTTGGAACATCTGGTGCGTCGTCGTGGCGTCTTCCATCACGTCGTTGTGTATGCGGTCTATGAACTGGATGTAGGGTGACAACCTCTCCAACACTTCTTTAATGCGGTCCACAGCGGTCTCCATCGTTTGCGGATGTTCCTCTGGCGGAATGCCGTATAGGGTCCGCATGGAATCATTATTTTCGTCGCGTTTGGAGCACAGCAAGTAGGGGTTGTGCGTTACAAAGTCTTTATTGGAGAGCCTGTGTTTCGTCGTGTCGTAAAACAATCGTTTGTATATGTACGCGTCTGCCGCGCGAACGAACAACTCCGTCCATTCGTCGGTAGGATATGCCGCGTGCCCTCCCCACAGGCCGCTATGGCTGGTCAAATATAGGTCGAAAGAACACCTCGATGGAGCGGTAATCAGCATTATGAAAACAATTTATTAACTCTTTTAAACTCGAATACTCACACCCCTTTAACGAGGATATATACACGCATTCAAATAAACCCAGAGTCAGGGCGATATTCGCAAAAGAATTAAAACAAACTCAAGGTTAGCGACTAAATAATTTATTATACACCGTGGGTGCCGCGGACACGACGTGATTACACACGCCGTCTGGTAGCAAAGGGTCTTTACCTCGCTTAGATATTATACTACTGGGTGCCGTGCATGACACGGGACGAGGGCACACAAAGTCGGTCCATCCTATGTCTGAGAACACGTCGTCGATTATACACAAGGGGCACACAGCGGCCCGTATGTCTTCCTCGACGTCTCTCCTGCTAAAACTGATAAAGCTCGCGATTTCAGAAAAATCTTTCGTGAGGCCGTTGACGGCGTCGTCGGTGCAGTCGTCGAGGCCCAGAGTAACACGCTTCCACCTTTCGACGGCCTCCTTGAACCTAGTGTACAGGTTGTGTTGGTCGGGTTCGTCGGGACGATTTACGTACGTACATTGAGTGTACAGAGAGCGGTGTAAACACTGCATCATAAATTCAGCTACATTCACAGACGGGCTAGGAAGATCGATGAGAGGGCGTAAAGCGCGTGCGAGGTCGGCTTTGAGACGCACGTATTCTACGTGGTCTTTGCGATCCGTGCGGTTTACATAACCCAATAAATACAACAAACGTCTAGCTTTTGGTGCGTATACAGTCACGATATCGTGTGTATCTTTGCATTTTATTTTTTCAGCATCCATATCGAAGCTCGTGCGCGGTCTACAAACCGGTAGATCCGAAACCGGCAGCGCCTCTTGCGCTACAGTTTTTAAGCCCGTCTAATGTCTCCTTGCTAGCCCGGTAGTACTCTGACCGCAGTTGATGATGCGCTAAACGCGGTACGAGTTGACATATTCTCGTACCCGAATTGTACCGAAACTCTTCGTTAGTATCGTTGTTAAGGTTGATGAAAATCTCACCTCTGTACAAGCTGTCTATCACTCCTCCGGTCGTGTGTTTGCCCTTACTAGCCAGACCAGATTTATCTTTTACGTCAAAGTAATACCCTAGGGGTGGAATGACGTACACGCCAGTAGAGACCTTCTGTCGGTCGTGAGGCATGATTACACCGCTCCCGCAGCTTGCCAGGTCGTACCCCACGTCACCCTCGAGAGTCCTCTCCGGTGGTTTAACGACCTCGCCAGAAAGGAACCATTGAATAACGTCCGTCTTTTCTACCGTGTCCAATACGGCGGTAGGTGTAGGCCATGTCAAATGGCTATACCAGTCGGGAAGGTTATCGAATAATTCGGCCCTCGAATCTTCTTCTTTCATTACTTCCGCTACATCTACAGAGCTGTTATTTATAGGGTCCACCAAAGACCCTATGTTTTCGCCATGTTCGATACACGCCATTTCGTCGTATTTGGACAGTTTGCACGGGGTGTGAACTTCCTTTTCTTTCTCGTCGACGAACCTCTTAATAGCCACG
This sequence comes from Cryptochiton stelleri, assembly GCA_031471745.1. Lineage (NCBI taxonomy): Eukaryota > Metazoa > Mollusca > Polyplacophora > Chitonida > Mopaliidae > Cryptochiton > Cryptochiton stelleri. The sequence continues at coordinate 14,090 of JAUELC010000041.1, forward strand.
TTCCACGCGGTGTGTAATTCCTTTCCTTCGGTCATCTACTTGATTCAATTATTCTATTATACACCGGGTTTTCCAAGAGATACCACGTGGACCGTCCGTTCAGTACGAGGGAAATGTGTAGAATGGCTTAGGTCTGAGGGTGGGCGGCTTATATAGACTCCTAATACAAAGTGATGGTAGCATGAGAGTATACTTCGTATTAACGGCACCTATAGAGCGTTGTTTGTATTAACGGCATCTATAGAGCGTTGTTTGTATTAATGACGATCCAATTTAATTAACCTTTGCAGGTTTGTATTAATGAGATGACTTTGTATTAACCAGACAGGTTTGTATTAATGAGATGACTTTGTATTAACGCGCCGAGGTTTGTATTAACGGCCTCTCTCTTGAATAAAAAGACTATATCACTCGCGGCTTTGTAACATTACAACCGAGGCTTTATCGGGGAGCGGATAGTTTGCGACGCGTCCCTCCACCCTGGCTCATGGACGCAAACATACGTTTAAAAATTAAAGATTCCATAGGTTCCCTCACAGCCGTGCAAACTACTTCGTCTGATGTGTAGTCAGCGATAACATCGTCCTCTTTATCTTTGGTCCACATCCTACGACTGACCAGTAAAGCTGTAACCTTCAGAAGGTCCTCCCGATACCCACCGAATTTATAACTTTGCATTTTAGACAGCTTGAAAGACACGTTCGCGACGAGATTGTTTAGGGTGTCCCGCAACTGCTTGTGGTGGACTTTGACGTCGCCCCCTTCGTCTCCCTCCTTTTCAATCGTTTTATACTCGACGTAGATTATACGGACCCCCGGGATGTAAATAACTAGGTCCGCCCGTCTCGAGCTGCCCTCTAATCTGGGTAGGGCTACCTCTTTAAACGCGTATATCGGTTTGTTGAGGAATAGGTCATGACTTACACGACCTTCTATTACGAGGTCCCTGAGGTACCTCTGAAACGGTACGGACACGCCTTTACTCTTGCATTTATTCAGGTCGCTAACGGTTTTGAAGGCGTCACAAAAGTAGTTCTGGAAACGCATGTGTCTCTTTATGCCGCGAGACATAGGTGATGACGAAGATCCGGAATAAGTCCCGCGAGCCTGCATCTCGCGGTGCGTTCAAACAACGGATTAAGAAGAAGCCGAATGATTTGACGAGACGAGAGGTCGTAAAGAGCCCCGTGGTCAGACACTTCTTGAAGAAGCTGTACGGTTTCCCGTTTAATATGGACGACACGGGAGTGACTGTTCAGACGTACAAGCAGATGTCCCAAAAGTACGTCGGTCTCGAAGACATATCCGCCGACTTTGCGACGAAAGACATACTCATAATAAAGTCTCCCATGGGAAGCGGGAAAACGACGCTGTTCCTGGACCTCATTAAAGATTACGAGCGAGTACTGATCGTTTCCTCTCGACGCTCTTACAGCGATTACATGTGCAGCGTGGTCCCGGGACTGGTAAATTATCAGTCCATCAGCGGATCCATATCGGCAGAAGAGCACCATAGAGTAGTCATTCAGGTGCAGTCTCTCAAACGCATCAAGGGGATTAAAATAGAGACGACCTACGCCCAATGGGACCTGTTGTACATAGACGAAGTGAACGGTGTGTTTCACGAGAACATATCCCCCATGAGCAAGCCAGAGGAACGTAAACAGTTCGAAATTTACCTCAGAAAGCTCGCATCAAACATTCCAACGGTGGTCATTACAGACGCCGGAATAGCCCCTTGGCACGTACGTTCCATAAACACTAGGTTACTCTCGGGCCTCACGAGCAAGAAGAAGATGATGGTCGTCAACGACGCGCCTCCCCGCAGCCACCGCGTGAGATTGTTCGACGAATGTCTTTTATCGAACATTGTATACACGAAAATATTTTGCTGGCAGCTCAAACACACATTCGAAAATTGCGAGGAAGACGCTCTCACCATGGATATAGAGTGCTTTCTGATGGGTAAACACGAGTCTGCCGCGAAGGAGCTGTTTATCGACAAAGTAACCGATATTTACACTAAATACGCGGCAGATGCGGACCCACGAGTGATAGGCGATTTAGGGCTGTATCTGTACCACATTTTAAAGCTTCGTAAAAAGAACGCCGTGATCATATGCAACACGAAACACCAAGCTAATCTCATAGGCGCATTTCTCAAACGCATATTGAACCGTTCTAGTAAGTTCGCCTTGATAACTGGCGACACCTCAACGGACGTAAAAGATAAGTTTATGGCCGACCCTCAGTCCTACCTGAAGGACCGGCAATGTTTGGTGCACACGACCAGCATCAGCGTCGGGGTCGATCTCAACTTCGAGTGGGCAGACGAGACGTTCTTGATCGTGGACGCGATGTTGGTCAACCACACACCTAAAGTAATAGATTTGTTTCAGAGCATCGGTCGTAACCGCAAATGCCGCGTGCTCAATGTGTACATAGCCAACCGTAGACGGGAGCCTTCAGAGGCGGTCACAAAAAGATATGAATATATCCGTGATCACATGAAGTCCGTACTAGACGCGCCGATGGAAGAAGAAGTATCTGGCGGGTGGTCATGTCCAGACCGTGTGTACCCCGTAGACTATACATTAATGGACTCGCGGGATACCTTGTGCTCGGACGTGATTATCTACAACCAGCTGGAAAAGTCTTTAAATTCGTCCCCCAGGATGTTCACGGACGTCCTGTTCGGATTGTTGTCCGAGACCATACAGAAGGGAGAGGTCGAGTACATGAGCCACATACCTTGGAATCCCGACAAACACCCCGACGACGCTATGAGCATTTACTTTTTCAAACGAACAGACGACGCGGTAACAGATGCAGTGAAACGTTGTAAAAGGGCCCTCTTAAAAGACATATCAAAGTACACTACGGTCACTATAGACACCTTCGACGACATTATACGGTACGCCAAGTGCAGTAGCCGAGAGATACACCAGGTGCTAAAGGACACCTTGGACGTGTTAAAACTGTTTACGGGTGACTTTAAGACCACCTTTTACCTCCTTCACAACCTCGACAAACACCTGCTTAAGCACTGGGCATTACACTTCGGTAAGGTGAGGTTCGACGAACCGAAGTGCCCGGTGGACATGTTTAATTACGACGAAGAGGTCGCTAACACTGTGAACGTAGACGACCTATTGCATCGCGTTAAGAGGGCGTTGTACAGGAACAACAGCGAACCTTCCATAAGATCGTTCGAGGATTTTGAAGAGGCGTTGTCGTTGACTTCGGGTGTGTTGAAGCCCCCCGATCGAGAAGACACCGAGGGACTCAGGAGGCTCACCATGCTGTTGGTTGACGAGAAAATTATTGCGGCGGACACGTTCCATATATTCAAAGACATTTCAGAGGCGACGGGCTTGACGTTCACAAAGAACAGCGAAGGACGGTACAAGTTTTGCGTGCCCTTAAGAGAGATTCGCGTTGATTTAAATAAAATGTGCGCCATGCTTTTGTTATGAAAAAAACTATAATTCTTGTGTGTTTTAACATACGTATAAACCCCTTACACAACCGGTTATAATTTTACAGACATTTTCCTGTGTGCATTTGCACCTCAAACAAAGTGAAAACAAAGAATTAAAGTTCAGTTTTATACCTTTAATGATGTAACTTTTGCTATCGTAATCGAGGTTCACGCATGATACTTTGAACAACATTTGTCGTGTAGCACAAATCCTCTGTACATGCTATTGTGGTTAAACAAAACATAATTATTGTCGGTTTCAGTCAGCTTCAAAGCCGTTTGCACGGTGTTCTTCGGGGGGTTAACGATCGAGCACCACGACGATAACCCTAATCTATCATCGAGCCCGTTGGCGGCAACCCCTTGCTGTCCGTCTAGGGTGTTACTACACCCGCACACCCTAGCCTTTAGCACGACCGGTGGGTCTTCATGATAGTCGAACGCGAGTTCCTCAAAACACACAACACACACAAAGTTTTTAGAACCCCATCCGTCCACGTTGAGGGAAGGGTTAACCACATAGACGGGGTGAGTAGTGTTTTGTTCGGCAATCTCCTTCTCGATAAAGTTTATAGTGTTGTAGCGGGAACCCAGGTCCCTGGGTACAAATTTGTAGACATCGGGGGCTAAGAACGACCCGAAATTAATCACAGTGTCTATGGACGGGCGGTCGTCGATAAACAGGTACTGCACTCGTTCCTTGCCAGCTGCGTCAAAATAGGTTGTTGAAGCGGGGCCGTCCGCCCCGCATATGTCGAAGGAAGGTGTCCCGAACGACGTCTTAATGTCACGTTCTTCACGAGCAACCTTGTCGATGTAACGGTTGAGTAGCCTATAGGGCATCTTTTGCAACGACATGTAAACTTTAGTCTTTTTGACCACCCCTGCCACAGGTTTGTGCTCGTCAAAGTACTTCATGAAAGCCCTGTGCGCGATGCCGTCCTTGTAAGTTTTGGCGGCTAACTTCCTGTGCTTTTCACGGGCTACAAATTCCGCGGTTTTCTCGGCGACGTGTTCGTCTTTGTGAGGTTCGATGTCTGTTTTGATGGCACTCCATAGCACTCCGCACCCCGTGCATGTGGACGTCGATAGACTGTGCACGGCCTTGTTGATGCTGTCCACGTCTATAAGGTTGTCGTTCAGGCAAGCAGAACAGTATCTATGCGGTCTTTCGGGCTGTTTGACCCGTCCACAAACATCTTTACCGCTGCAACTTTCGCGAGGGCTTAACCGCCTCTTCTTAACCATGGTTTCGCGGTTGCCTTTACGCTCTGGGCATACATACTGCCGTTTCTTGCCTGTGGCAACAGAAGAAGAAGTATGTATGTGATGACCGTCCATGTCGGCAATCTACAGTTAAGCTCGGCCTCTATTACTTAAATACTCTTATCCGGCTTCACTACCATCTAGCTACCGGTTTGTATTAACGGCTAATACAAATATACAAACTTCGGTCTGGACTATGTAGAAGTATATATTAACGTATCCCGTGACAGCTGAGACGGGTTTGTGTTAGCGGACCCGACTTTGTATTAATGACCTAAAACCCTCCATTTTATAAAAGGCCGAGACTATTACAATTCAGCGCAGTTCACCCTCGGATCGCAAACACGACTACATTATCGAAGGGACCCTTTATACCGCGAAGAAAGCAACAATGAGTCGTTCACAGAGAACAAAAGTCGTTCACGACAAGCAGGGGCATTCCATCTTCTTTGAGGAAATTACATTCGGTGATCACAGTATTTACACCGCCGAAGTGACCGATATGATTTCTAAAGAGATACCTATGACCCCGCTGTTCGACACTTTTGGGAGGGACGTGGTAGTAAAGGCAGAATATAGCCCAGCGATTAACCGGTGTAGGTTGAGCGTATTCAAAGGCGGATCGCACGCCTACAATGCGGGGTCCGGAGGTATGGTATTCACCCTATCGGACACTCAATCGGTGATAAAGAACTACCACGGGACCGCCGGAGAATGCGTGGACGCCATTCTCTGCGCGTCGTACAACAACCCTCAACAATTAATTTTGGAGCCGTTCATCGACGAATGGAGATGTCCCTCACTCGTCTCGAACCTTTTGAGAACCTTCGTGGTCGGGATATTGTTGGCGTGGGTCGCCTCCCTGGCCCGCGACTCTCCCGTGAAAGACTTTTTCTTCATGTGGATCATGTTCTTCAAAGATTTCATAATCACCTACTTTTACACCATCATGTAAACCGTCGTCCGCCTCGTGGGAGTAATAAAATACACCAAAGGCCTCAATTTTTGTACAAATAAATTCATGTTTATTTCATTCAAAACCACAATTTGTTCGATCGTTTGTCTGTATGATCGGTGTGTGCGGCTGGTTAGAACTGTTGATTCATGCAAACGAATTCCGATCCCAAAGGGACTACATATTGCGCGGTGTTATAAAGAGACTTTTTAGCACCGTCCATAGTAAACGCAACGGTCCCCACAGGCTTCATTATTCTCAAATATATGAGCAATTTATCGAGGGTTATATCCACCGTTTGATTTACCAAGTATTTCTTCAAGAGACCTCCTATCAGCGTCGCTGGGCGAGGGTTTTCGATAGAGTGATTAAGCATGATTACGTCTTCCATAAGATGGTTTCTATCCATCGGCCCGATCAGCATAGGGTGAACGTATTTTACCCCGTTGTACACGAAGAAATTGACCGCGGGGTTCTGGTTGGCGAGGTACGACACGGCCGGCAAGGCGTAAACGGTTTCACCCACCAACAGGGTTCCCATGCCCGTGTTCACCATGGTAGAGTATGTCCCGTGTTCTAAATATACAACGCTGTGAGTTCGTGCCGCGGATTGATTTTCGGGTTTCATAGGAGGTCTCCAAATCAACCTAGTAGCGTCCAATCTATCTATAAAGTCCTTGATAGAACCCCCTTCGTCCTTCCAAAGGTCTTCGTTCGTAGGCTGCAAAAGGGTCTCTGGTTTGGTGTCCGTCAAATGATACCTGTCGCTGTTTACCAAGCAATACGGTATCGTCATAGGCCGCCCGAACCGATCGTACTCGGTCATGGCTTTGTCCTGTGCGTCGATGCGCATACGACGGTATTCCGGTAGTTTCAACATTTCCAGCGCGGTTGTATACAAAGCGATGGAAGAGTGAGGTTAATCGAGGAACGAATACTCGCTGACGGCGCAGCGGTCCCACTTTCCTATGAAATCGTTACCGTTTATGAAGAACCCGGTGCTGCCGTTGGAGATGACAGTGTTTGTTCTGTAACTGGTGGCGCTCTTCAAGTCTTTCCGTACTAATAGTTCGTCATTCGCATCGGCGCTCGTCCAGCAGGTTTTGGGAATAGCTGCACCGAGCATGTGCGACAGGTTAGACTCGTCTACACCGACGGGCTCGAGAGAGTCCGTGTCTGGCCGCGTCATGTTCATGGTGTTGTTCTGGGACCTTGTGATGGATTCCTCCATGGCAGTAAGGGACGCGTTCGCGGTTGGGTTGAAATTTACGTACTTGAAGAACGGAAAGTCTGGTTCGGCCACGAAAAGGTCCTGGGGGTACAACATGCGGGTGTTGATGTTGTTCCACATGTTCTCAAAGACGGGGTTCATCGTGAACGTGTTGGGGTGGATACAATCCATGACTGTGCGGTCGGAGAACTGGCGGTCGTGAGACTCTCTGCTAGAGAACTGCGTTCCCATGCGTCCCACGGGGCTAAACGGGTTGGCGAAGAAGTTAGCCTCCATGAAGGGCGGAGTCAACAAAGGCCACCAACCGTCACCCTTGATGGACGGGTTAAAGGTCTTGTTCTCCACTCCGGCCAGACGAGTGGTTTTAAGGTAGTTCAAAGCGTCCCTTATGGATGTTTCATCGGTCACATTTACGACCTTGTTAGTAGTGGTGTTCTGGGACTCTATCATCGCGGCGTTCTTCCACATTATCGACGGGTAGGTGCCTAGGGACTGTCTAGAGGTGGTTGAGTACGCGGTGGATTGGTACAGCACGGTTTGGCTCTCGTCAGACAAGTCCTTCTTGCGGGTCTGAGTGGGGTTGCCACCGAAATGAGAGAACCCGGACGGCCTACAGAACACCATAGAATCGGCCTGCACAAACTCAGGCTTCACCCACAGCACACCGAACCCCGTATTGATGTATTTCAGATACGACACGGAGTCCTGGTTGGACAGGTTATACAGACGCTTGTATACGTCCACGACCTTTTGTTCCGTCACGGGGGTCATTTTCTTACCCATATAACTTTGAACTATAGCGGTGACGTGCTTGAGGTCGAAGTCGTTCGGTTTGGCTGCGTCGGTACCGATCTCTTCTTCGCCATCGCCAGCGCCAGGTAGATCTCCCTCCAACAACCCTTGGAGGTCGGGAGACGTCTGGTTTTCGAGCACGCTGATTATGTTCATGGCCATCAGATCGTTGGTGTAATAGTGATTGTGGCGCATGTACTGGTTCCTGTCTAGGACCAAGCCGTCTTCTTCGTCGCTGCCGCTTTTGGCTGTGTAAAACAACATACACTGTTCAGCGGTGTCTACGGAATACCCGGAGTCGGAAAAGTCGCAAGACTCTTCTCCGGACGAAAACAGGTAAGACATAAACGGTTTCAAGGCCTCGCTGGACATAGTGTACTTGACGCCCATCTCGTTACAGAACGTGGTAGTCTGACAAGCTGGCCCGTGAGGGATCTTACCGTGCTGCATCATAGTAATGCCTGTAGGCATGACGAAATCGAAGGTGGTCATGGTGGTCAATTTGGTGTTCCTGGTGACGTCCTGAGCGAAAGATCCGTCCTCTACGGACACGAACACGGCGTTCTTCGTGCCTAGTCTAGCGTAATGTATCTTGTGACCGGGTGTCTTTTGAACCCTGCGAGCCATTTGCTTGTTACTGTCTCGCACGTACGTGCCGTTCTTGAAAGACACGGAGGTTTGTGGTGCCACTGTACGCATGGGATGCATGTCTTCCTGGCTGAGAGACAGCTCCGTCATGATCTGGTTCATGTCAACCTCGGCGGTGCGGCAGACCCCGGACTCGTACAGCTTATTGATAACGCGATCGGTAGTTATCACCACCACGTCGGCTTTCCTGAACGGCGCGTTCGGTCCTTCGAAGTAGCCGTCCAGTCCGTTCACCGCGCCGGCATTATCGGTGTGGAGGTCGTAAATGCGCATGATCTCTCCGAGCACGCGTCCTTGGGTGTTTCGCTCGGCGTTGTGCACGGGTATGATCTTGTTCACACCGAAGGCCATCTGAGGGACCAAAGAGTTCATTCTGCGAACGAGCTCGGTCCTCTCCATCACCCCTCTAAAGTGTTTCGTTTTTGTCAGAGAGTACACGGACGGCGACTGCCGCACGATTTTGAAGAGCGAGGAGGTGTTGTCGCCGCGAATGAGAGAGTTTGACGCGGCAGCAAGATCGATCTCGAGGTGACTCAAGAGGTTTTGAAACTCGGTCGTTGTCACCTTCAGGTTAGGGTCGTCGAGATCGGTTTGCGCCGGTAACCCCAAGGCCGCTCGATGATTCTCGTTAGACAACCAAGACCCCGCGTAAGCCTTCAGGGCCATGGCGAATTTGGTGTAAAGGGACTTTTTAACCCTGATGGACACGCTGTGTGGTGCGGGCTGCGACACTCTGCGTTCAACGTCCATTATGGTGACGTTGGGTCCTGCCTGGGCTAGATAGCATTCGGAAGAAGCGTCCGTGCGGTCCACCTTGTACAAATAGATCAGTTGGAAATCTTCCCAGATCGGCTCCTTGGTCATCGCGTGGTCGAAAATCAACCCGAAAGTGTTTTCGATCTTTCGGCTGTGAGTCTTCGCGACGAGCATGTTCGTCATCAAAAACTTGATCGGGTGAGCCACGTCGGATTGTGTCAGAACCGACTTCGAGGTCATAGATGTAAACTCGTTTTCCACCCATTCTCGTATGTTTTTCTGCTCGTCCAGCGCGTTCAGCGCCGTCCCGGAGAGCGTTTGGGGATTAGCATCGTTTGCTATGAGGCTTACCGCGTTGTTCATCGTTGTTTCTTTATGGGCAGCGAAGGCTAAATGTTGATGCGGTGGTACGAGTCGTATTAGTGTGAGGTGTTTAAATAATTCACACAGCGAGACTACACAGAGTACGGCGAGGTCTTTATAAACGAACTCGTCTTTCGACTAGCGTGATATACAAATACCTACACCAACTAATAAGTATGCCGTATACTTCACGTTGGTTATCCCGACTGCGGTACACCCATAGGACGAAACGTCTCAGACGGGGGATCTGTAAAGGTACCGGGGCGAACTTCGTTAGAGCCAACAAAAATGCGGCCTTGGAAGAAATGATGATGCGTAAAAAGACCACCGACGTGTGTTCGCTACCGTTCGTGTTGCCTTCCGGGCCGCAAGATCTACGGAGATACATCATACACGACTCTTTTTACTGCATCTTTCCAATACCAACCCCGGGCATCGAGACGGCCTATACTTCGACCGACGCATCTAGGATAAGCGGCTCAGCGGTTGAAGTAAATCCCGCAGACGGGCACTCTATAATTAGGACTTATTCTGCCTGGTTGAACGCCGCTAAAAATGACCACCCTATACCCGAAGGACTGGTGGAAAAGCTCAAAAGCGAGAACAAAGCTTTCCGTCACCTCGATTCTATCATGGTTCTAAACAACTACTTCGTCTCCAATAAGTTTCGTTTCGGCGGGTACGTCTTAGGGGAATCTGAAGACATACGCGACGATGCGACCGGTGAGATTGTTGGTATCAGTAAAGACACCGCTACCCTCATTTATTACCGCACACAACCGGTGCCCAGAGACAGCGGGATAGCGGTCGAACCCAACATTTTCTGTCTTCTAGAGTCCATTAAGGACGACACCACCCATACACAAATAGACGCGGAGTGGTGCGGTGCCATCGCAAAACATGTCTCTGAGGCACAACTAGGTGTTGACACAGACGTCCGTCACATACCTTTAGACAAGACGCTTTACGCAACGGTCACCGGTGCTCTTAAACCCGCCATACATACGCTTCCAGTTCACACAACCGTCCAGTAATGGGACGTATACATACGAGCCGCGTTATGAAATAAAGTGCGCGAATACAACACAAATTCAATTGATTTTTGGTTTACTGAATAGATAAAATGAATGGTAATATGTGAAATACATGTGTGACTTTTAAGTACTCACAAGATGAATATGAGATAGAGATACAATGCTCTTTGGAAATGCGCAGCTGCACCGATTGGCGCAGTCAACTTGCATAAATCCCCAGAAAGTCAATAGTTTTTGATCGAAAGCAGACACGATGGCGTAAGATGTAGCGCCTTCGAGAGTCTTAGATTCCATGTACTTTTGGCTTCGCGGGCCGTAAGACCCACAAGTGGATGGTAATAAAGAGTCTTGTATCCTTTTGCAGCCGCACAGATCATCACTGGGGAAATAATGTGTCTTGTACATTTGGTCGTATATGCTGCGGTCCACTGGGAGCTGTTCGTATGGACAGACTACCTGTTGGACAGCGGGAACGACCTTTTCGACGACGCAGCGGTTCTGAACAAAGTTTGAGTAGTACACGGTGTCGCATGTGGTAAGGCAGAAGTCCACGGGATTCTCTGCTGCATGTAAAAGACTGCGAAGCTGTTCTGGATATCCGCTATTGACGTAGTAAACGACCGTATCGACCGCCGATAACATTTTGTCGATGGTCGAAACGGCGTGTGTAAAGTCAGGATTGTTACCCATGCCGGCCCAAAACATCACCTTTGTGTCCGGCATGATGTCTATAGGGTGATGCGGAGGCACAGTTTTGTTAATCTTGTACATACACACGGCACCGTGAGTCGAGGAAATATCAAAGTTCACCATGTATATCTGTTCCTTTTGGGTCACTCTGTACAGGTAATTAACGAGCGTTATGGCAATGTTCGGTGTCGTATCGGACACCGCGAACCGTTTGTGGGTTGTAGATTGTGCCAGTTCCAGGAGATGTGGGTGAACACTAGATGACTTTACACGCCGCACAAGGTCGTCTTCGTCTGTACCGTATTCTACTACGTCCATTGACTCGGCTCCGGACAGGTCTGTACACACTTTCGTCTTATAAAGTTCCAGTTCACACCCCGACCAAGTGTTGATTATATAGTCGTTACGACCGGCACCGAGGTCTATAAATTTCTCAACGCACAATGAATGACCGTCGATTTCAGCCGCTCCAGTCACCAGCTTAACAGACACTTTCATATTTTTCGTAGTCAAACCGGCGGTACCTACCCAGGCATTTTCGCCGCAATCTAACCGAACCTTTGAATGAAAAACAGGGCTGCCTGATGACATAGATCGGAACACCGGGACGGGTTCCACTTGGCGCTGAAGGCCACCATTAGAGGGAGGATGCATCTCGCTACGTCGTCGCAGTCGACATCGGGAACTTTTTTATGAAACTCTGTATAGAACTCCTCGAAGGTGACCGTACGACCTGAAGTAGGGTGGGTGCAGCTACGGAATTTGGGGTTTATCCACTCTTCGGTGAGGTCCCGTACGGAAGTTTCCAACGATTCTTTCGCGTTGCGGTAGATACGTCTCTTCTCTAACTGGGATTTCTGGCGGTTAGGCCTAGAATTGTAGTAATATGGTTTTTGCTGCGGCCTCTCGGTGGAGGGTGCCCCGGCTATGGGAGTTCGCAACAATGGACTAATGCGCGGCCTATTAGATGAACTTTCTGGTCGCTCTCGTCTGAAGTACGGGGTGGACACAAATGTACTCTTGCCGCAGGTATATTCTTCAGGTGATAGATTGTTACGATACCTTCTACTACGCCGTTGACGTGAATTTGGGCGGCTAGCTTTAGCCCCGGTTGGATGCAGCTGCTGGTCACCGGTGCTGAATGGGTTGCGGAGCGGTCCAGAAGGCGCACGCCGTGAATCTGTTCTCTGAGTAGTTGATGCGGCGGTATTATCGGATGTGTTGCCGCTCTCTACGGGATCTGCTTTACGTCGTCTCTCCTTCTCTCCTTCCCTCAAAACCTGTTCGATCCGATGCAGAGAGTCGAGAGGTAACGTATCGTCTGTAAGGTCGGAATCAAGACATTCTCCCTCCTCTAAAGACCCTTCTTCGGTGCCTTGTAAGGTCTCTTCGACTGGCCCTTCTATGTCTTTATCCAATTCGTATAAAGCCTCGCCACTGACACTCAGGTCCAGTAACCAATCGTTTTCTGATAATGGTGTCTCCAGTAACCAATCTTTTTCTGATGATGTTGTCGTGACAGTGTCCATAGGCTGTTCGATAGTGTCCATAACAACAAATAATAAGCAGTAATAAAGAAATACTACTTCGGTATAAAGACGTGAAGCTCGTATGATCCTCCAAGAGTGAATGATGGTAGGAGCTAACGATCGGCCAGTTAAATAGCCAGACCTGACTTTGTATTAACGCTAATACAGACCTGACTTTGTATTAACGCAGTAACACAGACCGCATTCACAGACCTGGCTGTATGTAACAACAGACTCGGTATTAACGGCGTTGATTGGATGACACAGCACATGCGCACTAATCAACAAACTTCACGCTGTACAAAGTCAATACTAAGACGCAAGTGTTTTGTTATTTTAACTTTAACCATTCAATAGGTCTTTATTGGCCGTAAAAAGATAATTAACCGGGCTTGATGGCGTATGTGCCCACTATTAACCGTGTGTTCTATTGCCGACGATACTGTTAACGATAATATCAAGAGTATTGCGGTCGGGTGTACCGATGGTTGTGATTGTCGTGGTGCGTGGACGTGAGGCTTCCACGGCACCTTCGGCTTGATGGGCAACATTTGTAGTAGCATTTACGGTATTAACGGGCATCGCCGATGAAGGCTCCGCTGCGGCCCGAACGACCGCTTGCTGGGTGGGATTCTGTTGTTTAAAGGCCTCTAAGGCGGCCTCCATGCCCTGCTGGACGGTGTTTCTCATAGCCTGAAGAAACTCAGCGTTAGGTCCAGCCGCCGGAGCGGCCTCCATGGGCTCGTGTTGTGCGACCACAGGCTCCTCTTCTCTACGGGCCCGCTTTTTACACCGCGTATCGTCGAACGAATCGTCGTCCTGTTCATCCAATGCACGGTTGTTTCGTTTGAAAGACGTCGTTTGGACGCTGTCCGAATTACCGCCTTCTTTACGTATGGCACGCATGATCTTGTATATCTCGGCGATCTCGTTAAACTGGTCTTGGCAGCTCATGATTTTCGTAGAGCGGGTCGCGTTAATAAAACAAATGTCTCCTGGAGTATAACTGAACTTCGAGTTCTTGATCAGGTAGTCTTTACGGTCGCTACTGGTAAGGTAAGCGGCAGAATGGGCGGCAACGATGTCTGTTACGTGCTGATTTTCTGCTCTACGTTTTAATACTATAGTCGAATCCCTCTTATAATCGATCGCGGTGCCGTGCCGTCCGGGTGTGTCGACCAAGGAAACGTGCCGTACACCCTTTGACCGGGGGTTGTGAGACAAGCTAAACGACGACAGGGTCTTCTTAACGTATGTTTCGAAACTCGACGCTTTAGAATTGTACTTTTCTATGTGATCTTTGAACCGCCGTTTGAGGCTTTCCAAAAAGTACGCGTCGTCCACCACGCACCTTATCAAAATACCTTCGTTAGTCACGGTCTTCTCCACGCACTTTCCGACCACGTAACGGTCGTCGTGCGCGACCACCAAGGGAACGTCTTTAATGGAGAATCGCGATGCGTCCTCCCTACTGACGTAGTATTTGGTGTCTGCGGGGTTCGAACAGAGCGCCTCGGACGATAAGTGTGTGCAGTTTTCGCCGGCACAGAATCTCACTACGTATCCTCGCAATTCCATTTGCTCGTACAAAGACCTTATACGTTCGGCTGTTTTCACAGGAACCCAGTCGTCTTTCCTGACATCACGAAAAGCTTTCTAATAGTAGCGGAAGTAATTTCGTCCAACGACGTGATCTTCACACCGCCTTTATCGTCCTCGAAGTAAAAGTAAATGTTGTCGGCAGAGGAGCACCTGGTACTCATTACTATGAGGTTGTATGCGGACATAGTTTTGCTGATCTGACCGTACACCAGACCGTTTATTGTCATTCCCTGAGACGCTGCCACAGTGCTCACTAGATTAAGCTTCAGAGGGTACAGGTCGAGCACAGTGAACCCTTCTTTCGAATTACCCCCGATGTCGTCCAGATCAATACTTTCGGCGTTTTCTGCAGCAACTAGGTCCGTTTGTAATTGCACATCCGCTAAATCTTCAGCGACATCTTCGTCTTCGTCGTCGCTAAACCTGTCGCCCAAATCGGCATCGGATATCATCATTTCACCGTATTGTGTCATCACCCCGTCGGTGTTTTTGGCTCCACCGTCGTTAAGTTTATGTATTTTATAACCGTCTTTAGCACCCACCTGCGGACACATGTAAAAAGTCCTTTGGTACGCGTCTATACCCTGCAAAATTTTCAAAGAAAACGGGTAGACGGTCATCGACAAGGTTTTCCCGAGGCGCACTAACAGAGGAGCTGCGGAGGAAGAACTACTCCCCCACTTATCCTCTACAAACACGTTCTCGCCTTTAGGTATAGTAAACTTTTTCTTCTTCTTTACTACCTCCTCGGAAGCGTTTCGGTAGTCACCGACATTACTGTTGTTTTTACACATGTACGTTATGGTTCTCCCGGAGCCGTCCGATGACCGTGGGTCCGTTCTCAATACACGCTCGATAATACCTCTGAGGTCGTGTAAAGCTAAGGTCAAGTCGTCTGCTGAAGCACCCCCTAGAGCCTCGTCTAAAATACCGACTACATTGTCGTTGTCACACTCGCATGCGGTCAAAAGATAATAACCCATCGCGTTAACGAGATTCGTTAGGACATCCGAATTGTCTTCGAACAAATGATTGTAGTCGTCCAGGTCGCTTAGAAAGTCCTCTACCGAGCCGGCAATTTTTACCAAAGTGCACCTAGCGGACATCGTTGTGGTGTACGGGCGGCCTCTGTAGAACCTTCTAGCGGCTGTCCAGACCGAAAACTTTGAATTCGGCTTGACGGCGTCCTGACCAACCACTTTGAACCGGTATTTAGCACCCAGACTAACCGGCTCGTCCAACACCTTCCTGCGCCACATTTTGTCCACGTAATTAGCGCTTTTATACATGGACCCCGCTGGGGCCGCGCAGTCGTACAAGACGTCCGGCCAGCATTCCCCTCGGGCCGTCAAACTTTCCTTACACACTAGTACGTCTTCTTCGTCCACCACGTCCGCCGCGAGGACAGCCTTGCAGTTTTCGTGTGTGTTACACAGGTGTATGCATTTCTTCGCATAAAACTCTTGTTTGGAGACACTCATGTGCGTTCGTATGTAAGACATCGTGTCCTCGGGAATAGGTTGGTCCATCTCTAGACAGTTTCTAAAGACGGCTAATTGGGCACTACGGACAGGGTCACCAGATTTTGTACGTCTATTGTGCTTGTTGTTTTTAACGAACACGTTGTCCTCGTACAGCATGCACGGTTTGGTTATCATGGTGATCATAGAGTAGTTGTTCAAAGGTATTATAGGGTGGTCGCATTTCTTCTGGTAGGTGAACGTACATCCGCCAGTGCATGTGTCGTTGATAACGTTCGATTGCGTGCAGGACCCCACGATGACCAACACGGGTACGGTTATACCCGTTTGAAACATCTCGTGGATGGTGTAATACATCGCTATAGTAACCAGCGACCAACACGACTGCAAACGTCCCGCTTCATCGAACACGAACGTGTCGTGTATGAGCTGGTCAAACACGTAACTACGCGGCATAATTGCCAGTATATGTTCCATTGTAGCCTTATGTATTTCTCTGGCGGACAGGTTACTGTTGAGCATGTTTGTCATCATTTTGCGGTACTTTAGGTATTCATCAGGGGTTATCATTTTGCTCTTAGTAAACTTTAAGTACCGTTGTAAAATAAGTTTACACATAGCCTTCAAAGGACCTGTCATCACATTGTAAAACTCTTCGGGGGTTTTGTACGTGCCGGCCATAGCGTCGGGTGGCACGCCTCTGAACAGTTCCGCTAGACATTTAGACCATATCGGCGGGGTCAGGCGGAAAGTTTGCTGAAAGGACGTCATGTAAACCGTATGGTCGTTCACGTACATTTGATTGTCGGAAAAGACCTTTTTGAGCACAGTCCCAGCTACGTTTGTGGACCCACAGAACACTGGACTTATGTTTCTGAGGTGTCTTAAAGCGTCCTGTATCATAGTCTTCCCCGTGCCGGCATCGCCCGTTATAAAGACATACGCCGCCTCTAAGAGTCTGGGTGGGGATGTCGCAGCGAGTGCCCACACCCCGTCTATGTGCGTTTGTATATTCTGTAGTACCCGTTCATCACGAGCTGAAAAGAATACACCGTTCATATCGATGTACTCGCGTATGTATGTATAAAAAGACGGATGTGTGGGATAAACAGAAAACACGTCTACACGGGGTGATGATGTGAGTGTAACTGCTAGCTTAACTCGAGGTGGTGTGCTAATCGAGTTTGTATTAACCAATCAAATGTATTCCCTACACACCGCAACCCAACTTTGTATTAACGGAGCGACTTTGTATTAACGGGGTCTAGAGTATGTTTCTCTCAGGCCACTTAGTGTTAACGTATAGCACTTTGTATTAATCATAGGCGATTTGACTTTGTGTTAACGGATCTGGAATGCATAAAAAAGAGCCACCAGTTCGGTTTCGTCATTCGTTCCTGTCTATCGCTATCATAAGCACGCATAATTAAAGCTGCTCCTCCACCAGAACAAACAGTCATGTTTGAGGCATTCGATAACGGGGAATCTAAGCAAAAATTATCCGAGGCTAACTGCGCCTTTTACAACTGTTCGTCGTTCGCTATCAAGGTGTCCAAGAGCGCATTGTTTTGCGATGAAGACGTACAAAAGTTCCGTAAAGAGCTCGCACAAATCTCTTTGGAAGACAATCGAATGATGTGGCTACCCACTAGCGTGGTAATACCGAGTTTCGTAAAGGCGAACATGGTCTTTTTCAAGGCTTTTCGAAAGCAACACCTGGACCGTCTACTACCAGTAACGATGTGCATCTCTAAGAGCCCCTTGAGGAGTGAACTTAACGCTATTTACGAAGTGGAAGACGGCGAACCGGACGCCTTAGAAAGCTGCGTGTGCCTTGTGAAATCTATGGTCAGCCACACCGGAGAGGACTTTGAAACACCATTGAAGAGTGATGCGGAGGCCCTGTTACCACTACCAGAACAGTGTATCGAGGCAACCGACCTAGACGACGACGAAGTGTTGTTGGTGTACAATACTACCTTCGACACCATCCAGAAGCTGGCAAATTCAGATTGCTCGATCAGGTACTCCGCGTCTACCCTAGTAGAGAACAATTCTCTGTCTGTGGGCCGTGGGACGTCTGCCGTATCGGCAATTGCCTTGTATTCTTCCAGCAAGACGAGCACAACCGAACGATATTCAGTAGCCGCAAAACCACCCTCCGGAGCAATGATTTTGGGCCATGGGGCAACCGTGTTCGGCGAGTACAGACGCATCATAAGGCAGATGTTCAAGTTCGGTAAAGGTGATTCCGGAGAGACATTCAGAGAGGAAGAACACCGCGAAGCTTCAGACAAAGACTTCGAATCTGTCCTACTGAACATGCTAGGGTCTTGTGCACCTCCCATTGGTCCCGGGGCTTTGTCCGTTGTGTCGGCGCAATTGCAGTTTAACGGCTTGGTGAACACCATAACCACTTACGACCGACCTGCAGAGGTGATTGTGGATGACCCAGCCGCTGTATGGAATATGCACGTGGTCAACCACATCGGGGCGTTTTCGGCACCAACCATAGCATCCGTTTCGGTAGGAGAAACATCTAAAGAAAAGATTTTAAAGTACCACATGCGGTCCAGAAACCCACTGACGAACCTGCAGCTTACGTCCAGCAAGGAGTGCAAATCTACCTGTGGGCTGGTTCTATACCTCTTACAAAAAGTCTGTAAACGACGGTTCACAGGAGGATACTGCCACACTGTCGAGGCTCACAGCAACGAGTGTGAGTCTTGTTCTTGCGGTGAACACTGCGCACTAGCGTGGGTAAGCGCATTCACTATGCAGTCCGATTTGACCGACACTCTTACAGGCCGCAAACGTGGGGCGCCTTCGAGCCCTTCGAACAACACAGTAGGTGTGAGTTTTATCAGCGATTTCAACAATCAAGCCGGTATACTGGGAAACGCTGGAGACGACAAGAACCGTGCTGGCGTACCCTTTATAGCCGCCCTCAAGGACGTCACGGAGAAGTTCGGGGACTCTTTCAACCCCCATCCCTCCGATTTCGGACACGTTATTTTGACGACACTTCACAAGGTTCTCGGCCGCGTGTCGTCCTATATAAACGCCGGCGAACACGGACAGCAGATTCTTGACCGCTCCCAGTACCGCGGTGTCAAACTAGAGGCGGTATTGACCGACAACGAAGGAAGCAGTTCAAAGTGCGTCTACGGGCTGTGCGCTATGGCGGCGTGCAAGTCTAAGGTGATAGTTTACATGTCTCGACTGGCAAAATCGATGGGTTGTAAACTGTCCGATTTCCATCAAAACCCAATGCAGGGTTACACCGACGCTGTGTCCGCGATAGCCTCCAAAAACATAGGTGTTTACGGTGTTAAAAAAGACCAAACACAAGTGCAAATGAAGGTGTACTACGTCAACCCCAGCGTGTCTCCCGAGACACAGGAAGTGATAAACATCAACACCCCTCCTAAAGAGCGCATGTACGACATTCTGAACGTATATACAAAGACTACGAACAAGTTCAAGATGTTGAACGGTGTCCTAACGCCAGCTGACAACAACGTGGCTTACGGCGGAGGTATGCACTTCGACACCGGTGACACCAATCATCAGACGCAGCTCAGCCCGTTAAAAATGTCTAATTTGTTGTCCACGATGAATTGGATTGTTAATAAACGGGTCCCTACCTACAACGCCAAGATGTGGCGCACGTCGATGGAATCGCTGATCAGAGCCACGATGACCACCGCTATGGACCCTTTCGAAAGCAAAGAACTGGCCGTATGGGACTGGAAGTCACTTTTGAGCCTGTACGCATCGGGTATTTTGATGGCCGCTCACGGCTACACGGTCAAGCATAATAAGTACTTTGACGGCATGACTGTCCCTAAGTTCGGTCAGCTGTCGACCGCTCGCAAGATCACATTAGAACCCGTGTCTCAGCAGTTCCTCTCAAAAGGCCCAACTTGGATGTTCGCTCACGTGAAGGTAACCTCTTTCGAAGCCAAAGTAGAAGGCGTCCAAAACAGGTACATAACCTGCAACCTGTGCAAGTATAACAACGCCCATAATTTCGCGGGTAATTCGATGATGACGCTCGCAAACAGTTCGATGTTCGGGGTGTTCCTTCCGGTGCTGCAAAAGTCCTTCAGAGAGGACGGGTCCGACTTCACCGTCGACGAGCTATGCAAAGACATCGTCGCACTGGCCTCCAAGACCGTCCTAGAACGGTGCATGGACATTCGTAAAACCGCCTCTCTGTACGCGGCAAAGATAAGACAACTTCAATGTCTGTCCGAGGACGACGAAATCACCTTTGATCACGTCTGCGAATTGTTCGCATCTTATTCTGCCGAAGTGTTACTGGACGATCGTAACGTGAAGGAGCTGGTGAGTAACCTTACCAACCCAGAAGAAATGGATAGAATCTGCGCTAGAGTGCAACAACAACAGGACACGGAGAGTACTGAAAAGGTAGAATTTATTGATTTCTCAACTATGACATACGGCGAGAAGCGGCCCTCAGAGCCAACCACCACCTGCGATGATGCACTTGATGGTGATCAAACCACCACCGTAACCTCCGAGCTGTTGTCACAGTTTAATGAATAAATAAGTCTTTAAATCTGTCGTCTGACCAACCTTAGCATCTCGGACGTGCTCATATTGGATGTTTTCTGAAGATGCCCGGCCACCAGGCCTCTCAATAGGGCCGGTGAAGCGCATATCTTTCCAGTGTTTTGTAGGTATTGTACATAACCATTGACTGTAATATTAGCTGGCTGTTTGGAACCCTTATAAACATTGTCGTTTGTGGCTCTAGACTGTTTACTCGTACCCCCATCACCATTCATTTTCGGCTGAGCCGCGGCTGTTGATGCCGCTGGGTGAAGTGATGGCTGAGTATTGGGTGCGGTACGAGCGCATGTGCATGACGATTTGTCTCTACACGATTTCTTCTCAGAGAATAAACCCATTTTGGGATGAAATAGTATTTATTCGTTCGTTGTTGACTGTTGTAAAAAACGCGATTCGCGGGTACGAAATAGCGTCCGAAGAAACTTTATCGGGTTGTATTTACGAGCGACGTAATAAATAATAAACGACCGAGCCCAGTCATGATCGACGACTGCATAGAGCGCATCGAAAGGGTCTTCGTAACTCGTGCGGGTGGGTCTTTCGAGGCTCCCGATACTAGTAGTAATAACACGTTCGAAGGTAACTCGGAGGACCTATGCCCTCTCGAGTTGTTCTACGCGTCCACGTCTTTAACGGCGGCTACGCCGCAGTCGAACCGAAAGAACATGGCATTCTTGGAAGACGTACGCACGGTTCGAACTAAAGAATTAGAAATGCAAAAAGAGTCGCGAAAGACGCGAGAACAACTTTTACACGACGAAAGGCAAGAACACAAACGGAGAGAGTTTTATAAAGGTTACATCGACGATGTGACTTCTGAGGACGCGGAATCGCTGCCACTATCTAGGTTCTTACACCGTCACATGCGAGAAAAGAACACTATAGACCGCATGAAGCGCGAAAAAGAGGCTAAAAAAGACAATAGCGACACGGTGTTTTACGTATCCTCCTCATACCTCATCGACGGCATTTATCCCATGGCGGTGGGACTGTATAAGAGCCGGTTAATAAGACGTCTGAGGACAGATCACATGACTCTATTACCTTCCACGCAGCGTCATAGGTGGACCGCTCAGGACGCCGACAAGTCGGTCGTGGGCACGATATTCACACCCGTCACAATGAGTTCTATCTACGAAGACCGCCTTCAGAGGCTGTTGCTACACCCAGCATTCCGTCTGCGCGAGACCCATAAACTTAACCCTAGAGGAGCTTTACTCGCCTCGGTGGCGATGTACGCTAGCGATCACGACCCCATAGTAGACGTTCACATGTTCAAAACAACAACCCTGCGCGGTATAATGATGAATGTGCTCGACGGAAGTTTGTAGCTGGCATGACCTTTTCGTCACTCAAATCGCCGTTCGAAGTGTCTTCAGAGGTCGTTGATGAGGACTTGCAAAAGTTTTGTAACGCTATACTACGGTGGTCCTTCCAGGCCGTGTGTTTGACGATGGTAGGAGTCAAGTGTTGGCGGTCCGACAGGCTACCCGAAAACAGATTTGCGGAGAACAACGAGGGCTTTATTACGATCAAGTCGCAAGCAATAGAAGTCATATACGACCATACAGACGATGTGTGGATGCTCAAATACAACAAGAAACTCTGTTATGTGCAAGATTTTAAAAGTTTATTGGGCTACATATACGACCCTATGAGTGCACCGGCAGCTATAGAAGTAGACAGCCCTAGTTAACGTTCGTCGGGCGATGAATACCCATCAGGGTCCTTTGCAGGTACGCTAGGTAAATCAGCCACAACCTGGGCCAAATCTATAGCCTGTTTCTTTCGTTTTTTGCGTGACGATATGGCCTCGGCGGCCTTTGCCGCCTTCTCTTGTTTTCTAATTAAAGCACGATTAAAAAACTCGTCCACGTCTTCAGTCGTTGATGTGACCTCGCCAACCCTAGGTAGCGGCAACTCGTCGTATTTCTCGTCTTCTGAGTGCTCGTTAGATAAGGGCTGACAGATGTCGTTAATCGCAAGACTGTCTAAAATGGTTTCGGCGTCGTACATCAAGTCAAACAATTGGTCGTTTATTGTCGCTGCGTTGTCTTCGATTCTACCGGTGTGCTTTGTGATGCTCTTTGATATCTTTACCGCCTTCTTCCTCGTTTGTTGCCTAGTGTTGTCGGAAAGGGTCTTGATGGCCCGTTGAACAAACACAATAGGTACTGCTCGACATCCACCCTTCTTAAACCTTTTGACAATTGTCGCTGCGTGCAACACCTCAGATTCCCTGTCGAGGTCCTTTTGGACGCTCTTGATTATATCGGAATTCATTTTTGACATGACGTACAGAACACACAAACTATCGTTTCCTGTCAAAACAGACGTAACAAAGTAATAGTATTGATAGTTTACACAGCTTTTTATTCATCGTTTAAAAGTCCTCGTCAATCACCCTGAACCCTCCAACGGAATCCCCGTTCAACGTGTCTCTGCGGTAATCCGGGACGCGTTTAGCGAAAAAGTCTGTCTTGCCCTGCAGGCAAATGTTCTGCATGTAATGGAACGGGTTCGCGGCGGCGTATATGGGCTCGTACCCCAACATGACAAGATTGCTGTCCGCCAAGAACTGTATGTACTTCGTCATTAGTTCTACGCTCATACCCGGTTGCTTGCAGTCACCCAACGCTTCTCGCACAAACTGCACGTCCACGGCTACGGCCTCTCTAGCCATCTCGTTGATTTTGTCCGAGGGTAGTTTAAGGGCGTCGGGAATGTACTTCGTGTACACCATGGCGCCGGCCAAGCCGTGCGAACCTTCGTCGCGACTTATAAGGTCGTTACTCATGAAGAACCCGTTCAAGGGTAACCTCTGAGTCCTCAACCAGTATATAATAGCGAACATGACGGGGAAAATTTGTGATTCGACGAGCGCAAATGCGGCCAAGTTTTGAGCTAGACCATAGGAATTATTGATCCACTTGGTGGTCCAGTCGACCTTCCGTTTCACCGATTCTATGCGTGTAGCGGCGTTGAAGACCTCGTCTCTCTCAGTGGGGTTTGTTATGTACGCCATTATGGTCTTGTCGTAGACCTCGGAATGGATGTTTTCCATCATCGACTGAAACATATACAGACATCGAGCCTCCTGAGCGGGCATTTTGGGGATTATGTTGTGGCTAAGGTTCTCGTCGACGATGGCGTCGGCTACGCTGAAGTAACCTATAATGTGTTTTATGAGGCGCTGTTGGTCCGGTGTAAGATCGTCGAACCGGTCGTTCTCGAATGAAATGTCTCCAGCGGTCCAAAAGCTGGCCTTTTGTTCTACGTAAGAATCCCATATGTCTTTGTGTTTTATGGGGAGCAGACAGAACCTGTTAGGCTGTTCTACCCAGAAACTAGGCATCATTCGCCGTAAAAGAGCTAGTTCCTTAACTCCGTACAAGGTTCGGTCGTATGATTTATGGTCGTGTAAGGTTTCATTCATGACACCGGCAGCCAACAGCATACGTGTAGGGTACTTTTTACGTAGCTCCACCAACATTTCGCTTTCTGCGTCCTTGGATGAGGACTCGAATACATACTTGGACATCTTGCAATAGTTGTGTAACGAGCGATGTAAAAAGGGTTATGAAAAACTCTCGTTCGTGTGTGCTGCGAAATAAAGAATGGCACGATAGCGGCGCGGTGCACGCTTATATAGGGTTTATGACGTCACTAATACAAAC
>JAUELC010000042.1:0-30014 GCA_031471745.1 Cryptochiton stelleri
AAGAATTCACTGTTCACATTTACACATCAGCGGGTATACATGTGAAACTGACATACTCTTTGTCAGCGGAATTATCCCTCATTATCTGAGAGTCGATTTGTAAACTGGATTCCTTTCTGTAGCCCTCGGGCAGTTTTTGTCTTCTCTGTGTATTATTAATTGACAACGGGTCTGTAATATATCTCTTCCAATTAAAAGCATATGATCAGTCGTCAGTTACTAAATTGGTATCTTCCGTACTGTTAATTGGACAATGGAATTCTCAGGGCTAAACCACTCTCCGACCGATGGCCAGTCCACATTACAGAAATGACTATCGTAAATATTTCTCTTGTAATTCACAAGATAACTTTTACACTCCATCAGCAGATTCTCCACTAGTGAGCTGGATTATATCTTGATGTTTGTGGTATTTGTAGATCAATAGTGATTTGCAAACAGCGAACATGATCTACCAATGTGCAGTTGCCTAGCTAAATAGAGGAATGGTCTAAGTTATTATCAAGTCTTCAATCCTCGGTCGATACGATCCATATACAACCGGGAAAAATCATTTGCAAGCTCGAAATAAAAGTCACCAGTTTTCATCACTTCAATAGCAAAATGCCTCTTGGATGATTTACTGAACTTTCTGATAATGGCCAGTTAGGCTGACACTGCAGAACAAATTGTATTCCTGACGGTCAAATGCCATACCAGAAATCACCGAAAACCAACGTAGATTTGTATGGACTGGAGTATGGCCAGAGAAAACATTGACACAAATCTAGAACTAATCTGAAGCTTTGTAGGACTAATTTTCTGAAGCTTTGCACGTAGCCATTCTTGATGTTATTTTAAGAGTATAGGGTAATAATTCTTTCTATGGTAGCAGTTTGTTAGACGAGGTATTATTGTAAGTAGGCTTAGCTCAGACATAATCCCCTGAATAGAAACGCGCGAAATATTACTGGACTTTATTTCGCTGTCAATCCTGCTATCACCGCTTATTCCAACGAATTTTGAAAATACAGACTCGGCTAACCAGGCATGAACTTATACAGCAGAGTATGATGATTACTTGTTATTTTCCAATATCCGTTTTGATAAAAGTGAATGATTTTGTGAAAAAAACTGAATTTGGTGGACAAACTAGAGTAGAACAACTGAATTTAATTTATTTAAAACTGTTCGAACACTTGTGTTCTGCTTTCACCGACGCATCTATACGCAAAACTTATCAGTTAGAACAATATTTAATAGTATGCAGGTCTCTCTTAGTATTCTCGCAGTGTTATACATATCAGTTCCTTGATAACAGGCAATTAAATCTGTTTTCCTTGATAACACGCAATTAATTTCAGTTCGAATCTATGTAATAATCCACAGCCACATCGAAACGAACCACATCAATCGTTTCAAGATATTTTAGAAACGACCTTGAACAACAACGCGGAGTATAGCATGCCTTTCGCTATCTGGGTCCAACTTCTACTGTATGTCATGGTTGTCATACAACGTATTAATAGCAATTAGTAACGGGCAATGGCTGTAATCTATGCCACACGGTTGTTTAACTTACAACGTCGTTTAACTTTATACACTGAGGTTGTGATGCTTAGATAACTAAAGGCGGGGCTGGTCAATTCTAATTGATTAACAACTAAAACTGAGACAGATTGTTTACATCAGTTGCTACTTCATGGTTAAACCTATACTAGTATAGCATGTAGATCATTGCAATATAACATGATTTATCATATACCTATGAGCCTCATCACACAGATACAGATGGTTCATATACGTACGGCTTAAAGCGGGACTGCTTTCAATGTTCACATTTAAATCGCAGCGCCTCATACAGGCGAAATCCGTTGACTTAGGTCTGCTATCAACCGCACAACTTGATTCGTTAAAAAAAATACATCAGTAAATTAAGTAACTTGTTTATATATCACCACGAAATAAAGTCGCTGTTTGGTGTTTGCAACTGAACTATGTTTTCTCGCGTGTTTACCTGGGGTGTGCGATTTTCATACACTCAAGCAGTAGGAGAACAGCGTCACGAGGTTTCGACAATAGGATTTCCTTAGACCGTGTAGTAAAATAACTTTGCAAACATAGCTTGTGTTCCCATTAAAATACTGATTCCATACAATCTAGCCGCATTTTGCAATTCTTATATCATACCATAATGTGTTATGCCTTATGGGATAGAAAAAGGAAAGTAAACTGCCTTTTTCATAATATAATTTCACAATTATAAGCCATTGGACTATTTTAAATCGCGGAAATGTATTCTTAGATGTAGTACATTACCTCTGATCATCTCTGAATGTTTGTCAAAATGGTCAAAAAAATCGAACATTCCAAGAGGCATTGAATGTATATGATAAACAGATTATATGTACAGTGCGTGTTACGTGTCGTTGTATTAGCTCTCGTTGTCGCAGATCGGACTGCAGTCGGACCTGCGACAACTCGAGCTCATACATCGTCACGTATCACCCACTGTGCATATTCATCTCTATACAAATCCACAAATGCCTATCCAAGTACTCAGAAGAATAAAATACAACACAAGTAACAACATTTCAACAGACTGCTTGGTTTACCGTTACATTTGGGCAATTCAGAAATATTTCAAATGTAATGAACGTCCCAAGCCACTATAATATATGTTTCTTTGATTAGAGTCGTACTCGATGGTATGCCGCTTATATGATTACGCTGCATTGTCGGTTTTTGGTAAAAAAAATACCGGGATGAACATATTACAGATGGTTTGCGTTGTTTATTAATTAATAAACATTTAATACACATATCGCGAGTTGTACTGATTTTCCAATTCATATTGATTTAGTTCATTAAAACAAAAACTTAATAAAGGGTTATTAAAATATGTTTTAAAAAAAACTATATTTTCTATGTGTCGTGTTTTTAACCTCACACTGCTTTAATTTCACGCCATATTGTACGCTTCCACTAACTCTATGGAGATTGCACATGTCGAATTTTAATCGAGAAACAGTCATTATTAAGAGTATTCACCTGTCAGAACCGATGTATTTTGATGTGACAGCTTTAATATCCTTTATTGATTAAACTTGATTGTCATAATTAGCAAGCAGCCTTTCGATATACTAAGTAGTGCTATTTACTTTGCTATTCTGAGATAGAGGCTTGTAATGTATTTATTATTATAGTGCTTTAATGCTTAAATATTATTGGCCCAGATTCAATCGTGTGTTCTGTTAATGTCAAGATGACACTAAAACATTAAAAGGCTACTAAGGATATTCATTGATTGAAAATCAATAGTAAATCAATTTCTTGGTATGGATGGTCCGTTGCTTTTTATTAAGTGTACATTAGGACCACTTCACCGTGAAGACGTGTATGCCTTTGGAACAGATTGGCGTTAATCATTAATATCATTAACATCTATGGAAACCTTATCCCAACACTGTCGAAAGTAAGTTAAGCCCCCACTTAAATGCATGCTGAGTAATTCAATCAGTGAGTATAATTCAAAATTATTTATGCTTATAACAAATATTACTTCCTAAATGGGTAGTCTGGGCGACTTTGAGTATATGCAGTGTCGTGCTAAATCCTGTCTTCGGCGTGCCATATGGTTTCACTGAATAACTATGTGTGCACGGTTAAATTTCTAAAGGTAAATTGCAGAATTAGAATTTGACTACATTCTAACATATATAATTATTAACTGTGCCCATTGCGGACACATATGTCAAACAAACTTATGTCAAAGTATGTGAAGGGATCAGGGAAGGCATTGGGAATATCGTTGTCAGGACCAGATCTTTGACCAGTACGTTTTTTTTTAGGAAATGGAGTCTTCTTTCTGTGAAGGATATTCTGATTAATCTACTTAGTTTGTCTTTAGGCTGCTTCACTCAAACTTTTGTTGGTGACTACCCTTTTTTTTCAGTGACAGACGGGTTCTAAAGCGTGTTGACTTTAAATGATGTGGTTTATACCAAAAACTAATTAACCCTAACGGTAATGAACCTGACAAATATGTTTGTGTTCTGTCAACAATGCTTTTGTCTCCTTGGGGTGACACAAGATTTCACCAAATTGGTGAAAATTTATTGGGTATATCCTTTTCAATTGGGCGATTTATCCCAATACGATTCACAGACAACTTAAATTAGATATAGGTATAGGAACAATTCTCATTTCATGTGACAATGTCTATTAGCTTTTGATATATTTTAACCTGATTTGTGATCTATAAATAATATGTGTTCAAGTAACAAACTGTCAATAATTATCTTTCTTTCTTTAATTTTATTTATTTATCTTGTATTGTTATACGCCCGATTAAAATCGGTCGTTTTATGGTATGACCAGAGTCGTCCCGTCCGGAAGCCCCCAATCAGTTTCCGGAGCATAACTCACAAACTATACGGCCTATATTTATAAAACTCGGTAGACACATTCACCGTCAACTGTAGTTGTGTCCTTTGCTGTCTCCGTTTTACAATTTTTTTTTAATATTTTTTATTCTTTGGACACAAAGTTGGACTTGGTCATGAACAGAAGTGAATTTCGTTTCCGGAGCAGAAATCGAAAACTAGAAGACCTATCTTTATGAAACTTTTTAGGCACATTCACCATTAAATGTAGTTGTGTTATAGTTCTGCTATTACGGATTCACCAATATTTATTTTATATTTTTTTAAAATATCCTTGGTTGCCATGGTTACCAAATGTTCATTAAGGGTCAATGTCAACCCCGGGGGCGTATATTCGGTTTACTAAAACTCTTGTTCATCTCACGGTGCTCGGTAAAGTGAGACATGTATTGTTCAACCCCCTTCACGCCACGCATTTGAGAAGGATAGTTGCCGTTTCCATGAATACATTAAGCTGCTATATGAACTACTGACACCAAACACTGCTCAAACAGACTGCTCAGTCTCATCAGAATATTTTGGAAAAGCAGGTGCTTTGCACTGAGAATACTATTTTTTTCTGCTGCAGATTGCCAATATAATAATATATTAAGATAAAGAGAAACAGACAAACATAAATGCTTCATTTAAAGAAATTGATATATTCTAGTAGAACACATAGAGCGACAGATACCACTGAGTGGCCATGACCGCTTGAACCGCAATACTATAAAATAATCTCAAGCGTGTCTAAAAACAAAACCATTTTCTTCAGCTGGACAGCTTATGGCCTCTATTTTCTTGGAATCTAATGTAACCGTAATGGTACACAACCTTATAAAGGAGTAGACAATCACTGGAGCATAGTAATCGTCACATGTGAGGCTGCTCCGGGAAGTATTTCTACAAAATGGTGTGGAAAACTGATTAAGAATGTGGTGTTTCATCCAGAATGTCCCAGTACAAATAGTGGTTATTGTCATCAATGGATGTGGCTTTGAACTAATCCAACACCCGATCTAGCTACTCCAGATACCCTTAATCACGGCGTTAAACATCCGTCCATTAATCAACCAATCAATCAATCAGTCATCTGCTCCTTAATTTTAAAAAGACTTAAGTTGGAACCGATTTTTGGTAGCATGGATTCGTCATATCAGCGGGGGAAGAATTTAAAAGACTGTCAGGACAATGTATTATATACATGCGTGATTTAATCCATTTAATATCATTAGCAGACGTTTATCGGTCTGCGAGTCGATTATGTTGAAAACTAAACCAAACATTAAATGTCAACAGATATACGCTATGTTCATAGACTACCATGCATCCCTCGTATCTCTGTGACGGTGAATAACAATCATGTCAGGTTCACTTATGCTAATTATAACGGGTCCACCCTCTTGTCTTCTTTCGGTTAAATATTAAAAGCTTATAATAACCAGAGCCCATTGATGTATGTGTTTAACTCACATAACTGAACCTTTTCTACGCGACAGTAGTTTGTTATGGTCATGTAGTTTCTGATTTTCCTTTACGTCATTAAGACGGTATTTTTACAGGAAAAAGGTGTATAGTATTTCTCTAGATAAACATAACAGATATTAAAATTTAAGCCATGTTATATAGTTTTGTCCTATATATGCTGTGTCAAAGTTGATCAGTTTATAGGTCTCCAGATTTACACTTGTTGTATGTGTTTCATACTATTTAGCTCCAATCCAAATAATCATTCAATAGTCCGTATAAAAATGCCAATCTATAGAAAATTGTTGACGGGGATCAAATTTTAGCGAATTCTGATCCTGAGTGTTACTAAACGAGAAATAATTAATTGCGATTACATTTAATAGAGTTTCCCATTTTCCTTTTCCCTTTGTTTTTGTTGAGCTAAGCAATACAGAACAGATTACATTGTTATTCAATTTCTGATATATTTGACTCACATGCACTAAGTAACCAACTCTTTATGCAACAAGTTCAAGATGGAAACCAATGTGGCTGCATGGAGAAGGCTGTAGTGTATTTTTTCGATGCAATCAGTTCAAGATTTTCAAATAAAAAAAATTATCAATAAATAAATGCTATAAAACAGAATAAAATATATTTGATTAAAACATTAATTTGTGGGACAATAGTTGCACTTTGATGTTACACTCCTTATCATCAAATGACCGTATTTGGACCAAATGAACCTGGTTGGGGGAAAGCTGTTGATTTGACTACATCTGTTGTCTGCAATGGAAAGCTAAGTGCTATTCAAACATCGATCGTATAACCCGTAATAAAAACTACAACAACAACATACTTTTATTCACAGTTATTGTTTTACATAAAAACAATTTAACACGTTTTAGTTCAATCTCGTTATTCGTGTTATACCCGTGAAGAAACATTCTTCTCACTTAATGTTATATTTCACAAAGCTAGAGCTATGCCGAGCGCCTTGAATGGAATGGCGCCCAAAGGCAATGTTAATCAGAGGCTTTGGGTTGAATTGATCGGAGATGTTTGAACGTGAAATCTATGAATAACATCACAAACGGATGTAAAGCTTATTTGACCAGATTGGCTGTTTGGTCATTTTGTATTGTTGAGCAAAATTGAATTGCGAATGGACTGATCGGCAAACGAAATGATCCCTACTTAAACTTGCTAGATTGGTGAAGTTCGGAGATATGTATGCAGGCTACTTTCGATTTGTATCCCCTTATGAAGTCTTGATGAGCGAAGATTTTTAGTTCATAACTGAAGATTGGCGTGAACTCGTTAATATAAGTTATTCGTGGGAGGTGACATATCTTTGAAAGTTATACCAGCCAATTCTAGACATAGCGGTTTAGAGAGTTCTAGGTGGTTGTTTGCTCAAAATTGTCCACGTCACCTCAATAGAAGAGGTGGTCGTATAAACACAGCCGCCAATGCTATGTTCACGAGACCGTAGTTGTAGAAGAATGGATATGCCTGTCAAACTGAGGTTTGATTAATTGTCCCTATACAATGTCTCTCTTTACAAGAAATTCCCGGAATAAATCCGTTGAAGTTGTGAGATTTGCCGAAATATGTTTCCAGAACGAGTTTAATTGGGTTTATGGCTGTGAAATATTCTAGTTTTAGGAGCGTTCTCCATATTAGTTTAAATTAATGGGGTATGCTTTATCAACATTTAACTCTAATCAAAAACCTTCGTTTTTTCTAATGAATATTTATTTATTTTATTTATTTATATGTATATCACCACAAAAAGTAATACAAAAAAACAAAATAAATATCATTCGAGTGAGTGGAAAATGGCCAATTAGACCTATAAGTAATTAAATAATGTTTAGTAAGTTAATAATAAGATAAACTTTTTAAAGCTATTTAAAGAGGTGTATAATATTTTGTTTAAATCAGTCGGAAGCTCGCTCTATTCCCTCGAAGTTACTATATTGAAGCAATCAATGCAATTTACAAGACCAAAAAGCTTATCAGTTGTCTCTGTTCTATAGAACAAAACGCTGTTGTTTTTAGTGAACGGGATCGTTCCAGTAACTCAGACCGTCGTTTTTGATAATGCCTGACGGCGAAAAACCTAGGTTTGAGATCCTTCGATAGGTTTTGTTGTCGAGACCTGCGCTTACAGTAATGTATGCCCTCGACATAAAGATGTTTAAAACACCCACATAACGTGTCCCAGTAAACAGAATTGACAATGAGAATAATTCCTTACTTTTAACGTTGGATTACAAGACATTCCACACCCATGTCCCATACATTTTCTTGATTTTACGTGGAGAAAATAGACATACTGTCTTTCACATTTTCAAAATACAGCTCGATCAATCAACGCGTTAGCCTCACGGATTTGTCAAAACGTCAAGGTTCATAGGTCGTCGACTGCATTTATTTTGAAAATGTGAAAGACAGCATGTCTACTTTCTCTGCGCAAATTCATAAAAAATAGTATAGCAAAAGGGCATAACATGTGCTGTAATCGAACATAAAAAGGCATGGAAGCATTGTCATTGTCCTTTTTTTCCTGGGATACTTTCAGAGATGTTTTTTGGTCCCCACAAAAAAAAAAAACAGTTGGAGGCATCCCAGACCCTAGTTTTTGCCCGATTGAATTTAACACAAAAACTATGGTCTGGGCCTCTCGGACTAATGTTAGCGCTATTATTGCGTAGGTTGCATAAACGTGCAGTCGACAATAGGAACATTAAACTTCACAAAGCCAATATAAATGAAGAGTTATAGGTTGTGGAATCCATCAGGTACAGTAATTGCATCATGTTCTGTGGAAGTTAACACACTACATCATTAGGCGTACATGTACATAAGGCAGGCAACATAGCGCATATCCCATTTCAACAACAACAACCAAAAAAATATTAGATCAGATCGGACAATAGAAGATCATATACTTCAGTTCATGTTTCCGTAAGAAAAAAATAATCGCATTAACCGAAACATTTTCGAAACTATCATTGTACTAAAATTGTATATATTTCAGACTTGTTTTTTGTCGTTAAAGGAACAATACAATATTTCGACATACGGTCGATAATCAGAAATACAACTAACTTATGAAGTGATCAGATTGTGTAAGGTTTCTTTAAATATACGAATATGAACAATTAGCATCACATCATTATGTTCATTTTATGCTGCTACTTCTTTGAACACAGTCCTTAATTCACACATATGATCAAGCTCAATGGAACCAAGAATTTCTTTAAAGTACATGCATTTACGATTAAAGCTTAAGTGATGCTTGTTATATAATTAAAAAGTACTTATTTGATTTAATATTAAATGGAAACTCTTGTCTGTCTTATAACTATTTAGCGACTGTAGACCTGCTTTACAGAAGCAGAACTAACGTTTTATTTCAGTTCGTGGTTTGGTAAATTGGGAGATATTTTAGAGAACATATTTTTTACAATTGATTGAATGTAAAATAATTAATTTGTCATTTCCAAAAACGAAGTACACAAAGCTGACCTAATATACGATAAAACAGGCCAATAGCGGAAAAGCGCTGTAATGTATTTAATTGGTCGGACGGACATAGGATAAACCCATAGGCGTCATGTTTGTATCAATAGCTGAGACCTTTAGAGACACTAATGAGTTAAAATCCCAAATTTGTACTGTGGGCACATCATGCTGCTACGTTAAGCTTCCTGACCTCTACTGTATATCCCTTGGACAATGAAACCGTTCTTGAGATGCTAAGTGCATACATCAGATTTTACCTGTGTTCCGTCAAGCCAATTGTTTATATTCTTTTCAGTTAATTCTGTTATTGTTATTAACTCTCTAATTGGGCCCACTGGGCCTGTTAAGAATTGAACAAATAAATAAATAAAATTAGCATCTTTAGTTTGGTGTCACTATTGTGAAATTCCTGAAGCAGTAAATTTGCCTTTCTATCATAAACATACGAACAGAGTGGCCTAATTACAAAAGAATAGGAAAACTGATGGTGAGATATTATAGATTAATGAAATACGTTTTAATAATTATGAGATTATGAACCTAGATAGCTCATCTATTTTAAACGTTTTTAATTCCATGAGAATAATGCTTTATGCAATACAGCCGTACAGTTAAGGTTTGACTGATATAGGTTTCAACCCACACAAATGTACAGAAAAGAAGAAAGTGTATCCATTCACCAATTGTACTTCCTTGTTTTATTCCGTATCCTATCTACGGT
Source organism: Cryptochiton stelleri (assembly GCA_031471745.1). Classification (NCBI taxonomy): domain Eukaryota; kingdom Metazoa; phylum Mollusca; class Polyplacophora; order Chitonida; family Mopaliidae; genus Cryptochiton; species Cryptochiton stelleri. Next base: position 10,108 of record JAUELC010000042.1, read on the forward strand.
TTGGTAAATTGAGATATATTTTAGTTAACATATTTTTGACAAATGATTGAAAGCAAAATATTCCATTTGCCATTTCCAAAAACGACGTACTCAAAGCTGACCAGCTCAAAAGCTGACGATAAAACAGGTCAATAGCGGAAAAGCACTATAGGCGATATAATGGTTTAATTGTTCGGACGTACATAGAGTTAAGCTGCCTGACCTCAAGTTTATATTCCATGCACACTTAAACAGTTCTTGAGATGGTCAGTGCATACAACGGACTTTACCTGGGTTCTGTCCGGCCAATGATCTTCTTTAGTTTGGTGTCGCTTTTGCGAAATTCGTGAGGCAGAAAGATTGCCTTTCTGTGATAAAAATAAGAACAGAGTAGCCTAAATACAAAAATAAGAAAACTGACAGTGAGTTATTGTAGATTTATGAATGACCAGTGGCATAATCGTATCAAATGTATCTTTTTTACATTATCTCTGTTTAATTCTACCTACACAAACACCTAAATTGTAATTTGTGCCTCTGTGACTGAGTGGTTTTAGAATTTACGTTTCTAGTTAGTCCGAGTGACTAAGACCTTTGAGTTTTAATAATGCCAAGACTTAAAATCTAGGTCTGAGATACGTCCTCCTGGTTTTTGGCTCGACAAACGCATCTCTGCAACACCAAATAAAGTATCCCAGCAAACAAAATATCAATGAGAATGATTCTTTACCCTTTTTCGTTCGATTAGAACACATTCCACACAAGTTTTTCACACATATATTGGAATTTTCGCCAAATAAAACAGACACCATGTCCTTCATATGTTCTAAAATGCAGCTCGATCAATCAACGCACGAACCTCACCGAAGCTGCGTCGCCGATACGCCAAAACATCACGGATTAAAGTCATCGACTATTTTGAACAGGTTGCATGATACAAGATCACATACTCCGGAGTAACCTTTAGGGAATCATGAATATTTATGAGGAAAACGTCACCACACATCAATTAGTTAGTTTCAGTGACGACGTAAATAAACTAGCATAGTTTACATGTCCCGCGTAGAATAAATGTATCTTTTGCAATACAAATAGTAGTTTGCTGATCACGTTCCCTAATAAATATTCACGATTCCCTTAAGATTACCCTGGGGTATGTGATATAGTATCAAGACAACGTGTCTGATTTCTTTGGCGGAAAGAAATAAAATTAGTGGAAAATTGGTAATGGGTGTGTTGGAATCGAACGCAAAAAGGTAAGGAATCATTCTCATTGTCAATTTCGTTTGCTGGGACACTTTACTTTCGTGTTTCAAAGATGTTTATGATCCGTGACAAAAAATCATTTGGACAGATCTCAGATCTTAGGGGTTTTAAGCCGTTAGGCAATATTTAAACCAAACGGTCTGAGTCACTCGCACTAGAATGTAGTCACCATCCTCAGCTTTGAGGTCACGGTTACGATTCCCGCGGAGTGTATATGAACTGGTATACAAGTATAGGTCGTGGGGTTTCTGGGGGCAAAACAGGTTAACACCCAGCCAATGTCCTGCTATTGGGGTTAAGTCTATCATCGGACAAACAGATATAGTGCTCTGCAGTACAAAATAAAAGATAGATAAATAAATAAAGACAATGATCCAATTGAAGAATGAAGCTGGAAAGAGTTGAAAGAAAGCAATCACGAGTGTCGAACTGGGTCATAGAATCAAACTACATGTATGAGCAATTTTTAATGGTATAATATTACCTATGTATTAAACGGGCGTTTCCGAAAAAACGGGCCGGATACAACAGCTATATTCCGCAATTTATGTCGTGGAGTTACATGTTTACAAAAATGTCCATATCAGGGGTATCGTCTGGATAGACAAAATCGTAAAAATTTAGATCGTCGATGCGATAATAAACTATATAGTTCACAGTTTATAGTGATTTCTCAATAAATCGTTTAGACTGGATTGTTTTAATGGAAGAGACACGGAGTTCCGCGTAAATAAGACAGACGGCTGTGCTCCAGCAATACATCAGTCGACTCCATTGGAAGTTTTATATTATCTAAACAACAACAGCCTTAGTACGGTCAGCCACTGCGCATTCCAATGGTTGACGATCGCTTCCTGTAGTGTTTCTAGCAAGTGCATAATTGAACAGCTCCGCGGGTTATTCCGAGATTTGTGTTCCATAGTTTCCCAGCCTATTCGATGTTGATCTTTACATAGACGTCTTGCGGCAAACCCCTTTCATTGCTGCGATTTGGTCCCAATATGTTACATCGTTTGCTTTAATTAGATCTGTGGATGTGGACGATTCTGGTTTGAGGTGACAAGCCAAAGACGTTCTCTATAACAGTTTCTATTAGGTTTTCCAATCTGTTCAACAGATGCATGGGGTATACTAGAAAATGTGGAATGTCACCTATCAGGATAGAACGAACACTGTTTATATGTCGATGCCATTTGTTTTTTAAGCTAAAACTAAACCGGCAATTATCCGAAAACTAATTTACAATTTGGTATATTCGTATATAGAGTCTAGAAGTACCAACTTGTGATTATAAAACCTAGCGACTAACACTTGATTAACAGAGCTGGTATTAGTCATCGATCGATATGATTTTTCGTTGAATTCATCAAAAAGAAGGGATTTTCCTCGAGTAGTTTATAAATTATATAACTATCATATATACCATAGATATTGACCCATACTCAACACCTACTACAAATATTCTTCCTACTCATCCTAAGTTAGACCCCGTCAGAATAAACAAAAAGTTATTCTGAAAACTTTGACAAATGTATTTATTAACAAATAAAGTCATTTGACGTTCAGTAAATAAGACTTGTAACCAATTTAGAACGGCAGTAAGGAAATATTGCGCTGGACAAGCAAGACCATTTAGTCCTACCCAGTTCGACAAAAGGATAAGAGGAACAGAAGAGATGTGAGCGGCTAGTTCACGTAGGCACTTAGCTGCGAACATGTTTTAATTATTAAATCAAAACGTTTGGCAAAGAGCCAAGTTTTAATAGTAGGAGCAGTCAGATATTTATTGGCATTTTCTCTTGACGTCGCGTGTCCAATTCTACTATAGCTTCCGGTTTTTCAATGGTACCGGCTTTTAATATGTGGAAGTTTTGCCCGGGCAGTATGGTATCTATGGCCAGTATTGTACTCCAAAACGACTTCAGTCTCTTCTAAATGACTAGTGGGATGAAGGTAGACGTGCTTGTAATTCATAGAGCTCCTACTATACTCCGACATATTCATCGTTCCATCAATCCGTTTCCTTCTCTTTGCCTCACAACACTTTATGGCTCTCCTGAATGCGCGTTAAAAGTTCTGCGAGAACAATCGTAAATAACAGGATTGACCATAGAGTTTGTATAGGACAAGACGATGGCAAACACTCTCAAATAATAAAATGTATAGGTATTCAAGAAGGACCGAGGAAAGTAATTAGCCCAAAGCCAGGCGATATGAAACGGTAACCATAAGACGCCAAACACAACAACCAATACAATTACAAGTCGCGTTGCTTTCATTTTGTTCCTCGTAGCTTGGCTCACGTTTGCTAGACCAGGTGTCTTAGTCGCCCACAAAAGGAACAGCGTCATTGTACTGAACAGAATTATAGCCACTAGTGGGATAGCATATCCTAGGAAAAATAACACAAGGAAATAAATAGGGCAATCACTCCGCCGAGCACCCCAATCATCAGCACAGATATGAATAGGATCAGGTCCATATTGCGTATAGATCCTCACAGTGTAAAAAATAGGGCATGGACTTGCCATTGTCAGAGAAATAATCCAAATAGCAGCACATACACTTAATGCCGGAGCAACATTCCGAGCTAATTTAGTATGAATTGGGAAAGACACGGCCCTAAATCGGTCAATAGACATTGCCACGAGAGTTAACACTCTGGCAATCATACTGGAGTACTGCAGAAAATGCACAGATCTACACATAAAGTCATCATCAGATAGTGGCATGAAACGGAACACAGAACAACAACAACGTGAGGTCAGCCACTGATAAGTTGAGGATAAACACATTGGTGGTGTTCCTGGCGCGGTTCCTATTCTTTAAAATAACAAATATAACCAGTATATTCCCAATACACCCAAACAGTATAACGACAGAGAAAATCACAGGTACAATTATCTTTTCTGGTCTAGGGATACAGCACATACCTGCGTTGAGAAGCATTGAAGTACTGATCATAGGAACTGTTTGCACTGACGGGTGGTGGCGGGCTACAATGACATTCCATACTAGAGCTGTTGCCCTCTACAGAGGAACAACTCAATCTAAGATGACACGGGGACCAAAGGTTATGACTTGTCCAATAATGTGGTACATATCATCTAAAAGAAAAAAAAGTTTCATGGTTTGTTGATGACGCCGTCGTATGAGCGTAAATAACATTAAGTACGGCGTAAAACTCCAGAGAATTGTGTAAGAAAGAGTACTTTTTGTATTGATTAGATGAGTTGTGCATTTTGTCATGATCACACTATAATTGTATGGTATCAATTCCATTAGCATGCCAAACAACCTATACATATTCTATCTGGATTATTTGCTTTTAGGCACCTATGAAAGTTATTTCACTAGTATGACAGTGAGGAGTTTTGTTTCTATATTTTATTCTATTGTGACAACAACAGTAGTGTCAGTGGATTGGCTCTATGTTTCTTAATGCAATGAAAGACGAGAAGATCAATGTCTCCATAAAGGAGTTGTACGTGGTATTCCTTTTAAAAAACTGACGTGTTAAATTGCAGTGAGTGAAAAGGAAAGTTACAACGGAATGTCTTTATTTACTGTTCTTCGTTAGACAGAGCGGTGTAATGTAATATAAAGACTCTTCGCATTAAGTTCTTCACAAATAGAAAATGCAGTGAAGCAAAATGTTTTATGCAGACAGGTTCAACGTGCCAATTTACGAATCAGCTGGTATACATGTGAAACTGGCATCGCTTTTTTCAGCGGAATTATCCGTCATTATCTGAGAGTCGATTTATAAATTGGATTCCAGTCTGTAGCCTTCGGGCGGTTTCTGCATTTTCTGTGTATTATTAATTGACAATGGGTCTGTTAGATGAGGAATAGGTGCCAAGTGAAATATCTCTGCCAATTACAATCATAAGATCAGTCGTCGGTGACCAAAGTGCTAGCTTTCTCACTGGCAATTGGACAATGTAAGCCTTAGGGCTAAACTACTCTGTGGAAGATAGTCAGTCCATATTACATAAATGTTTCTCTTGTACTTCTCCTCAGACAGATAATGTTAACATTCCATCAGAAACAGCAAATTCTCTACTAATCGGCTGGATTATGTCTTGATGTTTGTGGGTATTTGTGGATCAATAGTGATTTATAAACAGCGAGCATGATCTACCAATGGGCAGCAGATAGCCAAATAGAGGAATGGTCTAAGCTATTATCAAGTCTTCAACCCTCGGTCAACAAGGCCCATAAATAAACGGGAAAAATCATTTGCAAACGCGAAATGAAAGTCACAACTAAGGATGAACGTCTGCGGTGGGTAATGATGAATATACGTCATTTTTCCGAATGCCAGTTTTCCCTTTTGGTAAAATTGAGTCATGTTGAGAATGAATTGGATTTGAAAGACGAACTAGAGTAGAACAACTGAATTTAAATTATTCAAAACCGTTCAAAGACTTGTGTTCTGCTTTCCCGACGCTTCCTTTCGACGCAAAAGTTAGAAGTTAGAACATTATATAATGATATTCAGGCATATAGTGTTATTTCAGTGTTACAAATATAAGTCTCTTATAACATCTAACTGAAATTTATCTACATACAGAAATATTTATTTATTGTTCTACTGTTTGGTCAATTATTTATATTTATTATACATTTATATGCTTAAGTCAATGTTAAGCTGTGGGGCGCTTAAACCTATCTATATACTTGGTTTGAATGACCCTACAAAATTTCAAAATTTAATTAATTAATTGGTATTCAGTCTGTTTGACGCGAGTCGCAATTAAAATTCAGTTTTAATCTCTGTGGTGCCCGTTTGACGATATTTTAGAACCGACCTTAAACAACAACACTGATTTTAGCATGTCTTTCCCTATCTGGGTCCAACTTCTACTACAAAGCGGTTTAGATGGTTCTAGGTTGTTTTTTGCTCCAAATTATCCACGTCACCTCCATAGAGGAGGTGGTCGTATAAACACAGTCGCCAATGCTATGTTCAAGACACAGACGATCTTACCACGGAGACTCTGTTTCTAATTGTAGATGAATGGATTTGCCTGTAACTCTGAGGTTTGATTAATTGACCCTGTACCATGTCTCTCTTTACAAGAAATTCCGGAGTAAATCTCTTGAAGTTGGGAGATTTGTCGCAATACGTTTACACAACGAGTTTAATTGGGTTTGTGGCCGTGAAATATTCTGGTTTCAGGAGCGCTCTCCATGGTAGTTGACATTAATGGGGTATGCTTTATCAACGTATCACTCTACCCAGACCTTGGATACGAGACGATCTTTTATTAAGGATTTCACATGAGAAATAAAAAAAATAAAAAAAACCCAGATTTTATTCATTTGGAAGCTTGATCCATTACCTCGGAGTTGTTATCGTGTAGTTATCAATGTAATTTACAAGACCAAAAAGCGTATTAGTTGTCTCTGTTCTATAGAACAAAACTCTTGTTTTATATTGTTACCGTTTAGTCCTAGAAGCTTAGACCTTTAGTTTTTTTTATAATGCCTGGCGGCGAAAAACCAAGGTCGGAGATCACTCAATTGGTTCTGTTGTCGAGACCTGCGCTTACTGTACTGTTTGGAACACCCAAATAAAGTGTCCCATCAAAAAGAATTGACAACGAGAATGATGCCTTACTCTTTACTTTTAAATACAAGACATGACATACCCATTTCCCTTACATTTTCTCGATTTTACGTGGAGAGAATAGACACTGTTTTTTACATTTTTAAAATACAGCTTGATCAATCAACGCGTTAGCTTCACTGATTGGTCCAAACGTAACGGATCATAGGTCATCAGTTGGAGGCATTCCAGACCTAAGTTTTTGCCCGACAGAAAATAACACAAAAAACTATGGTCTGTGCCACCCGGACTAGTGTAAGCGCTCTTGTTTCTTAGCTCGCATAAACGTGCAATCGACAATAGGAACATTACACTTAATCAAGCCAATATAAATGATTTGTTTTGTTTGTTTGATTGATTGGGGTTTTACGCTGTACTTAGGGTTATTTCGCTTACATGACTGCGTGCCAGCCCAATGGGTGAAGAAAACCACCCCAGACGCCACTGGCAACAAACGATGACAAGATACAAGACAACCACAGGACACAATAGGACGACCCAACAGTTTCTTGTTGCCCCTTCGCTTCGAGAGCACCAGGGCAACACGGAGCTCCGTCCAATCGCCCGCCAATATAAATGAAGAGTTATAGGTTGTCGAGTTTACCATCTGGTACAGTGATTGCATCCTGTTCTATGGAAGTCAACAAACTAAAACATTTGGCTAACGTGTACACAAGACAGGCAACATGTCCCATACATGGTGATTTGTCTTGTCAGTTATTGGCACACATTTGGTATATTTATTTGAAATACACGGTGCCTATCTGGTATATTTATCTGAAATACACGGTGCACATCTAGTATAATACTCTGAAATACACGCTACATGTACACGTCTTGTGTTTTTTTCAGATGAATATAAAGATGTGTATCTTTAATATGAGTACATGTAAAAGTCAATAATGTAATAAAACGAAAACTCGTTGAGACAAATAAGAACAATTAGTATCACATCATTATGCTAATTTTATGCTGCTACTTCTTTGAAAACAGTCCTTAATTCGATGTAATATTAAATGGAGGCACTTATCTATCTTATAACTTGTCCTGATTTAGCGAAATAAACATTTTAACAGAGGACAACTTTGTTGTAATATTAAAAAGAGTTACTTGTTACATTATGACACTGTCATGAGTTCAGCTCAAATAGACAGCTGTGGTCATTTGCAGCATGCTCTTGAGAAGTATTTCCGTCATTGTACCATTAACCGCACTCGGGCATTCGGCACAGAAAATGGAAAAGTAGATCATTTAATTGAAAAGCCGACCAAGCAGTGAAAATATCACGAGTGCCATCAGTGTTGCTATTACTGCGTTATCGTCTAATAACATATGTTGATAACATTGCGATGAGTCTTTGTTAAAATTCTACGGCTTGTTCAACAAAACACACTCCGTACGATATCTTAATTTTGCACAAAGAACACATCTGCGCATCAAACCGTGCAAGCCAGAGGCATATTTGTCTTTTATCAATGACAGCTTTGTCATTCTATTAAATAACGAATACAAAATATAACGATTCCAATGCGTTTGAGTTATTCAACGTTTGTGGCATTTGCAGTGTGGCTCATTTTGGAAAAAAAGAACTTGAAAATGCATTGAATTTCGGGTTTGTACAAATAATGTAGTATGTTATTGCAGCGTGGAGTGCCATATTGTTATCATGTGACCAATAGTGCATATGCGCATGTGTAATTACATTTGCGGGCGAGCGATCAATACTGGCATTCGACGAGTGTGTCCACTGCGTCGCCCGATTAAATTCGGAGGTGAATAGTTCGGCCGAAATGCCGGGGATTAAAATTCGCTTAGTGTGTCCGCGGCTTCAAGGAAAAGGCACGGAGTTTCTACCAATTGCAAAATTGAGCAGCTCCGCGGGTTATTCCGAAATTTGTGTTCAATAGCTTCCCAGCCTATTCGATGTCGATCTTTACATAAAAGTCTTGCGACAAATCCCTTTCATTGCTGAGATTTGTCCAATATGTTTCTATTAGGTTTTCCAATCTGTTCAACATATTCATGGTGTATACTAGAAAATGTAGAATGTCACCTATCGGGATAGAACGAAAACCATTTAAGTATATAAGTCGATGCCATTTATTTTTAGCTAAAACTTAACCGCCAATTACCCGAAATTATCAGAAAACTAACTTACACTTTGGTATTTTCATATATAGATTTTATATGGTTTTTCGTCGAATTCATCAAAAAGAAGGGATTTCCCTCCAGTAGTTACCAATAAGTTATATAACTAGCCTACATACCATACATTTTGACCCAATACTCAACACTTTATACAAATATTCTTCCAACTGGTATGGAGCCAGACGCCGACGTAATGAACAAAAATTTGTTCTGACCACTTTGACAAATGTATTTATTAACAAATAAAGTCATTTAATGATCATTAAAAAAGACTGATAACCAACTTAGAACGGCAGTAAGGACAAACAAGACGATTTGGTCCATCGGATAGTAGCCCATAACAGCTACCCAGTTCGACAAATGAATCAGAGGAACAGAAGAGAGGTGAGCGGCTAGTTGACGTAGGCACTTTGCTGCGAACATATTTTAATTAATAAATCAAAACATTTGGCACAGAGCCAAGTTTGAATAGAAGGAGCAGTCAGATATTTATTGGCATTTCCTCTTGATGTCGCGTGTCCCATTCTATTATTTCTTCTGGTTTTTCAATGGCATCGGCTTTTAATATGATGAAGGTTTGCGCGGGCAGTATGGTATATATGGCCAGTATTGTGCTCAAAGACGACTTCAGTCTCTTCTAAATGACTAGTGGAATGAAGGCAGACGTGCTTGTCATTCATAGAGCTCCTACAATACTCCGACATATTCATCGTCCCATCAATTCTTTTCATACTCTTTGCCTCACAACACTTTGTCTTTTCTAAATTCGCGTTGAAATTTCTGCGAGAAAAAGGCGTAAATAACTGGAGTGCCCATAGCGTTTGTATAGGACAAGCCGAAGGCAAACACTCTTAAATAATAAAGTGTGTAGGTATTCAGTAAAGACCTGAGGAAGTAATTAACCAGGTGATATGAAACGGTAGCCACGAGATGCCTATCACACCGACCAAGACAATCACGAGTCGCGTGGCTTTCCTTGTGTTCCTCCTAGCTTGACTCATGTGCGTTCGGTCAGGTGTTTTAGTCGCCCGCAAGTCAAACAACGTCATTGTACTGAACACAATAATGGCCACCAGTGGGATAGCATACCCTAGGAAAAATAACAGAAGAAAAAAAATAGGGCAATCATTCCGCCGAGCACCCCAATCATCAGCACATATATGGATAGGATCAGGTCCATATTGCGTATAGATCCTCACAGTGTAAAAAATAGGCCATGGACTTGCCATTGCCAGAGAAATAATCCAAATAGCAGCACATACACTTAATGCCGGAGCAACATTCCGAGCTAATTTAGTATGAATTGGGAAAGACACAACCATAAATCGGTCAATAGACATTACCACGAGAGTTAACACACTGGCAATCATACTGGAATACTGAAGTAAATGCATAGATCTACATAAAGTCTCCAAAAGGCCAGCTCTGGACTGTGTAGATAGTGGCATGAAACGAAACACATATGACATCCCATACTGGAGCAGTAGCCCTCTACACAGGAACAACTCAAACTAAGATGACACGAAGTCCAATGACATGACTTGTCCAATAATGTGGAACATACCCCAGTTAAAGAAAAAACAGTGTTAGTTTATAAAGCAAATGTTATTCTCATGTCTTAATCTCCATAGATTGATGTTAAATCTATGGTTTCTATTGTGTAGATGTTGTGGACATGGTGCAACGATCACCTTCTATTTTCAGGAAGCGTGCACTTGAAACCGGTCTTAATATAATAATATACGATTTGTTAATATTTTGCCCTATGTACTAGTATATAGTGTTATATGGAGAGTCAATTTCACCCAAGAAGAAATCACTCACCTCGGACATTATCGGAATGGTAAAGAAATAAACCTGCTTTGTCCTACCCGGTAACTGTAATCGATCGATTATGTTCCAAAGAAATAACACTGACCAATTACCACTCACAACAATTAGTATTTTGGGTAAAATCCAGTTTTAAAGCTCAGAACTTCAATCGAATTGCAAAAAAACCCCTAAAAAACGGAAGTCAGGGTTCACCTACATTAAAACAAAAGCTTGAGCGATTTATTGGTTAATTTTGACTTGTTTCTGTTTCATTGGTACAATTCTGAAATAACTTAAATTATCGCTTGGCGTTAAAATGAACTTCCTTCTGGACTTTTATCATCGAATGCAGTTCGAGTGGAGTTATGGTTTTAGAAATACTTGTTTCCTAAAATATTAATTTTGAGTCGCCAGGTAGAACAAAGCATTGTTATATGTTTTTTGAAATTCGGATTAACTCCGAGTAGCGTGATTTCTGCCTCTGCCTCTGTTTCTGCCTATACTACATACATTCCACTATTAACAAAACGTATAGCATTATATTAAGACCAATTCCAAAGTGCATCTGTTTCAATGTGTTTCAATATACTAAGACCAATATCATGCCAAATGAGCTGTGTGTTATGTACATGGGTTATTTGCCAGCGTTATGTTCTTGCTCATAAATGAAAGTGTTTTCTAATCTTTAGGATGACCGTGACATTTTTTTCCACAATTGTGTGTCTGATTTATTTCAATCGGAAAACAGCAGAACTGTTAATGACCTAACATTGAGAACATGTGAACATGCACAAGAATTTATTGAAGTCAACTGGGTATTAACACTGGCCACATGCTTCAACTCCAGTGTTAAATAATCGTACTTGATTTCGTCGTTAATAACTTATTTACTTTGGTGGGTATGTTTATATATTAAGGATATCCTGAGGTATTTCCCAGAAATGCGTGTCTATACGTGTAAGTACATTGTCCATGAAACTACTACTGTATATAAAGAAGTCAAATAACCATAAATTATAAACTTACACAGCTCTCAATTGCATAGTGACATGACAGATCAGTAGATCACTGCCTCGACAGAGAGTCTGAAAATGGTAGGCTACTCCTGTTAATAAAACAGTGCTTATTTAGACCGAGTGACGGAATTTAATATCGTGCCTCATTACAAAGAGATATATATGTTTTATAAATGAAGAGAGAAACATATGCTTGCCCCACCGGGATTCGAACCCGGGACCTTTGGGTTACAGACCCAATACTCTACCGACTGAGCTACGCAAGCTCACGATAGAATGATTCCCGAATTCTAACCCAGTAAAGACAAATTTCTCTCTCTACATAAAGCACTGATACAGGGACGCTAAAGTATTGATCTATATAGGGTTATATAATAAAATGTTTGCAAATATAACAAATTGTTCATTACCAGTTGCGCGACTTGGACCTGGGTGTGGTACAGGGGTAGGAGACACAACCGGTGGTAATTGTGGATCTGGTTGTGGCTGGGGTGGGGCCTGATAGACGCCTGGATTTTCTGGAGCAAGTGTCGAGTAGCCAACGTCGAGAGTTGAACCAAGCGAATGACTAGGATCGATGCGAACAGCAGTGGAGGATAACGGTTGTGTGCCACTTATCTCCCCTCCACCGGGAACAATGGCGGTATCCACTATGGGACTGTCTGGTGTACCTCTATTGATCCTCAGGCCAATGCTTGTATCGTTCTGACATGAGCGACAGCACTGTAAGTTAAACTCGGGAAGTTGACACATTCCAGGATTATCTCTGACCGTATTCTCACAAGAAGCACCAAGCGCTAATATTCCAGGCTGATCTCCAAATGGACAAGCACCTGTTGACAAATGAAGGACGTTGCATATTAGGAACACACAAGATCAGTGCAATTGGCCACTTTCCCGTTCTGGATATTATGTGCAGCGCATTTTTGACTTAAATGTATATGACTCAAATTTAAACAACTCCCACAACATGTAGGTGACTGATACTGACCATCCAAAATACAAACACGCTCCAGTGGGTACATCGGGCGCAGTATCGCTCTTGGACGAATGTTTCTCCTACGAATGTGCTCATAAATTCTAGTCCGCCTTCAGTTAGGTTTGAAAATGTCTGCATGTTGGACTGAGTTGCGTGAGTCTGGGTGGTTTCCTCCACCATTTACACTGATATCGCCGCCATATAAGTTAAATAATCTTCATTACGGCGTCAGACACCAATTAAACAAGCAAATAAATAACACAGACATACATCGATATTTTGCTTTTTGGCATAAACCAGTATTTTGTGATTAAGCACAGGACGTACAAAAATTTAAATAAAACACTGATGTACAAACTCAGTTAACATTTATAGTTTTGTAAATTTAGATAAAAGCTTTTATGCAGTCCCCAGGACTTACCGATTGGAGCGGCTGCTTGGTTAAAGACACACTGACCACGTTGACACCACTGCAAACAAAATATACAGAAAGGTGTAAGTTGTATCTTAAACTTCAGATTTAATTTCATTTGATATGCCATGTTTGTTTTCAATTTACTTCGTTCAAAATTGAAACGCTAGCTCAGCCTTGAACATTATTGGAGAATGCTGCAGAAAAAGACGTCCGAGCGTACTGAGGGCCAGAAACATTACCACCATTTTTAAAGTATGACGACCTGGCAAAACCCAGATTGTGTCTGAAGATACACAATAATCAGCAGAACACTCGTGTCAAGTTTCGTGTTCATGTGGTTCGAATTACAGCCGCTCTCAGCATTAAAAAGAAGCCAAAACGGTACAGTGATTGTCATGACTGATTTGTCTTGGCAAGATGTAAGAATTTTAACTGTTATGTTTACCCTTTTATCTCCACATGTTGTACCGGCTGCCGCCAGGTGGGGTGTACACTCAGAGTCTCCAGTTTTTGGATCGATTCGATGACACCATAGATTCGTACAGATACGCTCTGCAGCCTATAAGACATATGGACAATCATTTTTATTTTTGTATCGAGATGGTACTCATGGTAGCCGGTAATCGAATGAATGGTTTGGTCTACTATCAAATGGGATATAGATGCTTAACAACATAGCTGGTTTAACCATATTTATTAACAGTTTGTTCTTAACTAATTGAGTTAAACGTTAATGCAATCCGTTCTATTTGTCATGGCCCATGCAGAACATTTCAAATATCAGACCACAGGGAGAGAGCGAGATAGTTGGTGTGACCAGACGATTTACATAAGGATTTCAATAGTTTGAGAAATGTTGGAAATGTAGTTTCGCTGCATATTATATGCAGTGTATTCATCTTTTCTTTTCTTTTGTAACTCATGTTATGTTTTGAACTTGGTTGTTAATTTTGTTCATTGTTAGTATGGGGACTCTTTAATTAGACTTACCGGGACTTTTTGACGACACATGAAGGAGAGATTTCCATGTATCCTCTGACATTGTTCATCCTGATTGTAGAGCGTGCCAAAATGAGAGCTGGTATGGTTCACCCATTCTGTCAGGCCAAAGAAGTTTGGAGGTGAAGTATCACGCAAACAGTTTATAGGTTGTCTGGAATGGAAATTTTTTTTAATTTTTTATAAAAGTCGTTTATTAAAGACATTTTTTTTGAAGCCTAGCCTACTGTTCAGGGTTGAGCTTAGGTTTTCAATAACCGGTTTACATTCTTTAGCGTACAGATACATACGTTGAAATTTCTTACATTTCCAATGTTTTTGAAATTTAAATCTTTTTAAATTGAAGATTTTTTTTTTGATATTGAGCTTAGGTTTTCAGTAACCGATTTTTTTTATGTAAAATCATTTACATATAGTTCTCATTTTTGATACATTTATTTGTCACTTTAAATTGAAACTAAGTTAGGTTTACTAAGCAACAATTAGGCTGTCTGTTAGATCTTGAGGCAATTTGTGTAGGCCCACATTTCAGTCATTCATACATTAAGCTGAACATGTAACTTCAACTTAATGTTATCAGGGTTATTTTCTTTGAATTTAAGCATTCTTTATATAATTATTTTTTAAAAAAACGACAAAACAAAAAAGAACCAGAACAATTACGATGTTTGTTTGTAACCGTCTGTTAGTTGCAAACAATGCTTTTATAAGCGCTACAGCAATTTGCGAGGGTACATCGCACATTCAAGACGTACATTTAGTCTGAACTTATGTTATAATGATGAATTAATTTCCATATGGATGTAGGTGTTTAAACTGACAGGATCAATGTTTTTGTTGTGGTTTATTTCAGGTTCAGTGTTTTTGTAAATTATGCTATCTTTTATTTACCGAATGCCTAGTTTGGCAAGCTGTTGATGTTCTCGCGTTGTTAAAACGATGGGAAATAACAGCTAAGTGTTTACCTGAGGGTAAACTTGGCGCAGTCCGTAATGGAACACGCTGGTCTTACAATTGACTGGTCACCAGAAAAGGCGAAGCCGCGCCATCCCATGGTTTGACAAGAAAAGTAAGGGCCTTTAACACCTTTGTTTAGTGTTTTGGTAGGTTACAGGTAGGCCATCGCTGAATGCATTAGGAAATGTCTTACTTGTCTAGTTTCTGTAACATTTCCCGGAAGTACTGTATTGAGCACTTGGAGAATTTCCATGGATTCTGACTGGTCAGTTGTGAAGGTTTGTCGATGGTTGACGTCATAATGTACTTCCGGTGGGACTGACAACTGTTCTGGTGACCATCATGCAGCGAACACAAACTGTAGATGAAAAGAACGCAATTTTCTTGTAAACTCCAATTAAGGAATAAAACCGACGTAGAAATATGAAGAAAACAAAAAATAATAGACCTAATGTTAAATGTAGAATGGTAGCTACCCACAACTGTTTTCTTTTTTAAACATGAAGATATACTACAATTCTAGTAGAGGAACTTGGTTAATAACAAATTGTATCAGGAATGGAATTAACATTCATTGTATATATTTTGCCTTCCTAGGACAATGTTTCCAAAACACATGAATTATACATTGATCGGAACAGAAGGACTTAGCAATAGGCACCACCTTTGATGCCGCAAACCTGTCTGTTTCATAGAAATCATTTGTTTGACACTGCTAAACAACGATATATTGACTTTTGAATAAAACTGTTCCGTCTCTTACTAGCATAGTTCAGCTCAATGAAAAATAAACCAGTTAATCACGATTACGGAATTGCTGTAATGGTTACTCTCTTAGCATATTTATTTGAATGAATATAGCCCTCTGGCTCATGGCACTGTTTTAAGTATAACATGCTGCCAGTAGCACTGGTTCTGTTAGTGTGACTATTTCCTGTTGGAGTACGTCGTCGTATAAGTGAAATACCTTTGGGCACGGCGTTAAGCACCAACCAATCAATCAATCAATCAATCAATCAATTAATCAATCAGTTGAATGAATATAAAGATTTACCTATGTACAATTCCACTTGGGTCAATGAAAAACAAACACCAGTCGAGGGATAACTGTAATAGATATTTCTAAATATATTTACGTGAATGACTATAAAGACATACCTATGCCCCAGTTCATGAGATGCCGTCCATATGGTTTTCATGATGTCATTTCTGTCCTCTACAAATGACACACTCCAGTATTGACAGGTGGTGTTTAAATAGGCATAACCTGTAACATAAGAAACTATTTGATCAATTCCTATTAATTTATATTTTAAGGGTCTTTATATTAAATGTGTAAATATACAGTTACTTTAGGAAATGACAAAATTAATCTGATAATAGCGTTATTTGTGGTCTCACTTTCAACAGGGTAATTTGCAGCACTTGTGAACAAAACTAATTTATTTATTTTCAATGACCTTCAAGTTAAAGCTAAGGAAGGTGTAAAAGAAGGTAGCTAATTGTACAACGGTCTAACTGTATAACCTTCTAGTTTGTTTGATCGGGGCATAACGCCGTGCTGATACCATTATAGTAGAGTAAGGTGTCTACTCTATGAAGTCTTAAAGTGACTCCTTGGGACGAATGCTTCGGGCTTTAAAGTCAGCATTATACATTGAGAACCACAACATAATTTCATCTTTCAATGAAAATGGTGAGAAAAAAAGTCGCTCCCCTAAGCGGAACTCATTTGCCGTCGCAGAGGAGGGAGTCCCCCCCCCAACCAACCTACGCCCATGAGCTAATCAATGGTTATTCTAGTATAATTATGAATAACATACCAAGTGTAGTTTTCTTATTCTCAAATATCAGATCAAACCTGTGGGAAATAACACAAAAAGGATGTAATAATGACTTAAACGAATTAATTTGGGATATTAAGGATGTTAGAACTATTGTTTTTGCTAGTGCTTTCCATTCTACTAACCATATATAAGCCGATCTGATTAAAACCACATCTAAAATAGCTCCTCGTATATTTGAATGTCGCGTTTTAGATCTGACGACAACCCATAGCAAACGGCGTGGATTGGTTTGTGTAGATAAACAATCACAGATAAGTAAGTCAAAACTGGGTTTGTAAAAGCCGATCATTTCCGTTGACGAACGGAGTTTGCCGATCGCTCGCTGTGAGGAATGGTAAGAAGTCATTTGTAAAAAACGGTCAAATCGATTCAAAGTGGTTATTGACGTTGCAGGTAATGACTAGGCTTTTTGAATGAATGAGTGAACTCCAAAGCGAGGCCGACGACCCTTGAACTGATCAATCGACCTATGACGCCATTTTAACTCTTCATGTGACTTGATTCTCCAGTTGTAACGTGCCCTTTCGACCTAATGTTATGACCAATAGTTTTATTTTAATACCCTAATGTTTCTTCTGAATTTGAGGTGAAGCATCTTTAAGACACATCAACTCACCCACTCATTGCCATAGCATGATCGAAAGTTGAGAGGTTGTACTTCCGTTGAATCTCCTCTTTCGTCTCGGCGAATGGTTTCAGAACTTCCGTGACATCAACTGTTCCGTTCCTAACATAATTCTCAGTCCACGGTGAAAACCGTTTTTCCTAAAACCAAAGTGTAAACAAATTGGAATACAGTTTGTGTTTTGGGTGCTTTTTTTTTTGTTGAAAACTTGGGATGGTTCTCAAACAGGGAATTTGCACATAATCCCGAGTATCAATTGCTATTAGTAACCATAGAACTGGTCATCCACGGTCAAGGTTAAATGAAACTTCTAGGATTAGGCTCTGTATTATTATGTAATTTCCAAAAACACATTTTACTTAAGAAATACGTTACATCTGGCAATGAAAAGGATACAGAGGCATGAACGGATTTATGCCAATGGGACAAATTGCTGCCAATTGGGCCCAGAGCTAACCTAATAAAGTCTTGCCGTTTGCCAAGTCAAACTGCCTTTTAAAAGAGCCAAACCTGTCTACCAAACCTGTTCCCATGTTGGCTCCGCAGATACTGCTGTCCCTGTACAGAGAGATGCAATACATAATAAGGTACATACCTCAGCTATAATGAAGTTGGACAAACGAATCCTTATAGAGAAGTCGTTGTCCGGGATGTAGTTATACCTCAAATCCATCTGCAGAATATAAAAAGGAAAACATGTAAGATAAAGAAAACAAGAAACGTTAAATGCGATCTGTTTAAACCAAATTCATATAGGTATAAAAAAAGGAGTCCTTAAACTCACATTGGCGTCAAAAATAAGGGTTTTTCAACAAATTCCGATTGCCTCGATTTTAATAAGTTTGTTAATAAATGAAAACAGTTGCATTGAAATAAAACATTTTTAAAAGGTACAAGGCTTGTATGAGCCCGGAAAAAATCCTGCCATCCTGCCGTAAATAGGGCGGGCAACTTTTCATCATATGTATCTACAAAGCCATTCATCCGGCGCGGAGAATTACCGTGTATGAATGACCTTGTATATGACGTCTTAACATTTTGAATCTTGAAGTGGCGGGGCCATTACAGTTGACTTGGAGTAGCGTCAGTATTGACAGTAAATTACACATCGTCATTAAGATGTTCTGACAGAATTTTTTGTCATTGTTAAACTTTCCCTTGACCTAGTGATGGAATTAACGAAAAGCTTCTAACATTTTTAATCAAGACAACCAAATATCTTTTATTATCCTGTAATAACGCAAAAAATACCTATTCCTTGGCGCTCGTGTTACTTTAAATATATAATTTATATGATAAAGTACAGTACACAGGGTCGTCAAGATTAATTGGGGTTCTTTTCTGTAATAACTGAGTACATGATCCCAAGCTAGACAAAGTTAAAGGTACAATGCTATAAAAACCAGTTCATGTATTTCTCAGAACAGTTCGAGTAATTCCGAACGTGAAATACGCCTTTCCGAGGCCACCGAAGAAGCCAATATATACAAAATAGTATCACCAACGTCCACGTTTGTGACAATTAATAAAATTTTTAGAAAGAAAATATTGCATGCCGAGGGTCGAACCGGACTACTTTGGCTGTCAGGATCAAGAGTTTATTGAGCTGAATTTTAAAATGAATACTTACCCCATTAAAAACTTGAAAGTAATACTGTTTAAGCTTATTATATATTTCATCTCGGGTTCTAATATCAACAGGAATGCTTTCGAAGAACCTGAAAACAGAAGATGAGCAAAAAAAAAAATGTATTCTATTAATTAGACAGATGGTCTTCAGAGAAACAAAACAGCAAGGTAAAAGATCTTGCTTGACCTAAGGCGCTAAACATTTTCGGAGCACTGTGTTAATATAGTCAAAGTTATATGATATGAATTATAATAATATTAATGTGCAGATCCTTTACCGACGCTGCATGTGTTATATTTAAAAAACATGGAATTGTATATTATACCGGTGGAAATCGCAAAAACGCTTGTCTTGGGTGATGTATTCAAAAGATACAGAGGGTTGATATATTTCGGCGCAACAAAATAGTATGGTCATAACAAGTAGCAGGGTACTCCAGACTAGAAATTCTCGTCAGAACGGAACACATGCAAGCTATCTTTAACCTATGACCTCATAGCAAACGCCAGACTCCCTCAAAAGATGCACAATAGTCAAAAGAACAACCTACCAAGTTCCGTGCTGATCAGATTCGAACTGAAGGAGCCGTAACATTTTGTGACTAACGTAGCACCCCCCCC
>JAUELC010000043.1:0-20720 GCA_031471745.1 Cryptochiton stelleri
TATAAGGAAATATACCTCATCATATAATTGTATAACGATAATATAACTTTACAGTATAATGTGCTTTATTATCGCATCTATAATAACGATTGGTAAGTGAGGTTTGAGCATGATACGTATCAGTAGAGCTCATAAAAAAACTACCAGAAATCAATTGGGAAGAAAGTTTGGTGACTTTAATACTGACATATGGACAATAGCAGATGGCCCGGCGTTACTCTGATCTCCCTCGTTGCTGCTGTTATCAATTGGACTGGTCAGTTCACTGCCAGCCATTATCACGTTCAAATCTTTGACAGCTGATAAGATCGTTACGTACAAATCTGCTCCAGCCAATTCTACATGTATATGGCATCATCTCCCAAATAATGTCTAAGAAAGTGAAATTACATTGTATTGTACAAGCGATTAGAGCAACTACTTAACCTATGACAGTCGCCAATTAGTTTGGCTTGACGCTGCCCACATGCCAGCCAGGGAGGGTCAAGGCGTTGGTAATTACTCTCCCTGACCCGAGCACCACTCCCCGCCCAACTCATATCACCTGAGTCACAACAATATTAAGCCTTTTTTCCAATACCAAATGTAATCGAATAATATATTCTTAATCTGAAATCAGTTGATACTAGGAACCACCAGTGTCCTGGCTGTCCATGTCAGGGAATATAATAATAAAAACTATAAATACCAGGAGTTGAGTTCATATAAAAGGTCAACTGTAGTACGATAATTGGACAGAAAGGGTCAA
The DNA here is from genome assembly GCA_031471745.1 of Cryptochiton stelleri. NCBI lineage: Eukaryota > Metazoa > Mollusca > Polyplacophora > Chitonida > Mopaliidae > Cryptochiton > Cryptochiton stelleri. Next base: position 749 of record JAUELC010000043.1, read on the forward strand.
TGCATACAAGAAACACCGACAGTGTTCTATGATATATTCTATCCGACTATAAAACTGGTATTAGAGTGAATTGATATATTATTGTGAGTGAGGATATCATATAAAACCCATATAAATTAAGGAGCAGTTATTAAATACAATTATTTGAAATAAAACTCTCATTATCCCACTGTTTACGACGAACTGTAGAAAAAAAACAGAATCACAAATCAACGTTTACTTAATGCAGCATTAACCTCTTTTATTTTCTGAAAATGTCGTGGGTTTTTTTTTCAGCGGTACTTCAATGGTATACCTGTTATTAATGAAACTCAATGTACCCTGAATATATATAAAAAGGATTGCTACAATAGTCTATGGATAATTTGGACGTTTTATTACAATAAATACAATTAGTTTTGTTCCATGTCGGAAATAAGTCTTGAAGAGCACTGTTCACTGTCCACAACTTATGATATACATTGTTTACGTAAGCATTATAATATAAGTACCAGGACTGGGGAGGGATTGGACGGCTAGGCTGGCGACACGAAGTACTTCTCCACAAGTCCTCATGGCGACACAATCTACTCACAAACGTCTCTTAGTGAATGATTAACAGATAAAGGGTTATATCAGAACCAACTGGCTGCCCCAGGACAAGTTCGAACCTTTCACCTGACAGACGTCTAGGCTATCGTCAACAGACTGGTCGTTTAAATCGTGATTAACAATTTATAACTCAACACCACCCATTGAGACCGAGACTCCACCAAGCATTCAATATACTTAAACTCCCATAACTGGAGGCGTTCAGGCTCGTCTCTTATTTAATGTACAACGTTATATAAAAATTCAACACTAAATAATGTGCATAGTTTGATATTATATAATTACCCGATAAACTACTAAAAGAAATAAACAACCACCAGAAGGAATACAGCTGAAGTTAGAGATTCAGTACTTAACAACAATTAAAATTAATACACCATGTGTAGCTTCTCGTTTTATTGCTGTGTTAGCCGCAATGTAGGAAGTCTCGGTTATAACCATAAGTTAATGGTTTTATTGTCGCCATCTATTCGATGTTCATGGACAATGATTTGTAACGAAGCGTTAAGAGGGTATTCACTGTATAGCCTACCGTAACCAGAGACAAATAAGCATACCCTATAATCAGTCAACCAGAATAAATTACCTGAGATATATATTTACTTTCCCACGGACTCAATACAAACTTGTAATAAAAAAAAATATTGCAATCATCTGCCTGTTTTTTTCTAAAGGGAATATATTTCTCTACACAGACTCATTGACTTTTCATTGAAATTTTTTTTTGCTACAGTTTCATTCTCCAGTGAGCGCTGCAATGCCCAGATGGCGAGCCTGACATGATATTGACAGAGGGTTGGGCTCTACTCGCTCCACCTGCAATCCTGAGCTTCGACGCTCTTCTGAGGCCGTGGGAACGAAGGTGACAAACCCGCTGAGCAACAGCTGGTGTCAACCTTCATACAGCCAATCAGGGCTCTCCTGACCTCGCTCCGTCACGTGGGTCCAGGCTATATAACTCCGACAGAAACCATTGAATGTCAAATCGCTGTGAAGCAATCAGTTGAACTATTTGGATTACTTAGATAACCTGTCACTGGATATTACTCGGTCTTCTGTCATTTTATATACCCAAGGTAAGCTGTCGTTACTTGTGATTTGAACCTGGGAGCATATACAAGCATATCTTCAAGCAGTCAGGATAACCTGACCGACTAAACTAGAATTCGACACAGTCACAACATATGTGCAACATTTGTGAAATTTTCAAGGCAGTCATTTTAATTACTTCATTTTTATTTCACAGATGCAGAAACTTACAATGAAAACTAGCAAACGATGCGGTCAGGTGGTACTTTCTTCCAACCAAATCGCTGCCAAACAGCATCTCCGACTGCATTTGAAGCGCATCCGCCAGAGGGAGTACGCTAAACTTAGAGCTATGGTTCCGGCTGTGGCAGAGAAAAAATCCGTCTCCAAGGTAGGTTAATATTACGAGGCATATAAAACACATACAACTTAACCTGGGTCTTTTTCGTTTGCTACTTATTCATGTGTTAATATAATAGATACCACCTGACCATAAAGCTATGAATAATATTGGTCACAATTCCTAGTCGCCATTTGCATTCTATAACGTGTATTAATATATGCAGTGTGACCTAATGAATTTATGTAGTGACAGGATTCAATTTAATTTTTTTTTACAAATGCTGTATAACTTTTATGAATCTTAATTAGTACTCTTTCACTCATTGTAGGTGACAGTAATAGAAGAAGCGGTAAAATACATTGATGAATTGCACCGAGCATTGGCCCAGAGATTACAAGCCAAACAAGGTAAGCTTATTAATAATAATGGATAAGCATAACATAAGTTAACAGTTATAATAGTTCAATGTGATAGATCTGGTTGGTTTTAACAGTCAACCTAAGTGGTCTGAGTCATCAACGGTCTTGACATGGTTGTAGATGTATATATGACAGATGTTTATAGGAGGTGGCAGTATTTATATCGACGTCTTTATTTGAGCAGAATATACAAGTCTGAAACAGAAATGAAAAAAAGTACTGTTGAACTGAAACGTTTGAACGTTGATTTGAACTACACAGCTTGAATTGTCGGTTGTAATTATTGAAACATTGCATTGTCAGCTGTAGCTTATCTCCATATGGTTCATTTGAATGATGACTATGGAACTATAGCTTATCAATTAATGTCTTTATTTTATATTGATGATTAGTTCCCCTCCTACCCCCTGACAAATTAACACCTGTCCTTATTGGCGATTAAATCACCCGCAGTTTAAGTCTGGCATATATGAACGAACGTGCGATATGACCTGACATGTACATAGTGTTTGGTGCATTAACCTACGAACATCTGCATTGTGTTCAAATATTTTTGCTGGGTATAATAGTTAAAGTGAGAGTTATATTATATATGACAGTGTTATAGGTAGGTCAATTGCTTTGGCTCAGCTGTAAAGACGTTTAAAAGACTCTTAACGGCTTAGATGCAGCTGTTTATCTGACTGTTCAATGGTCCGTGTAGAGATTCATAGAGAATTAAACTGCCTTATTTACAGCCAGGCAGGTAAATCATGTGAACATGTTAAGACCTGACAATAAGCATTCCTCTCTCTCAGCACATGTACCTACTCGTACATGTTTGCATTGTGAAGAGTTTAACCTAAAATATTTGATGTCCGAGCAGTTGTTTGCCCAGTTCTTTGGTTGGGTTCAGGGCTGGCGGATGGACAATATAGAGTGAGGGACGACAAAGCCGGGTTTTCTAGCAGATGGTGGTCTGTTTGAAGGGGATCGACTTTGACAGGGGACAGCTCTTACACTTTCCCACAAACTCCTCCCTGAAAACACCAATAAAAAGCACTATCTTTTCAGAACACATACGGCCTGACGATCCTTGTGTTTGTCATATTTACTTTATAGCTTTTTAAACCGCTTAGGTATCTCAAATAAAAAAATAAAAAAAAGCTTTGCACAATAACAAGCCACCTGGATACTAGTTTGAACGTTTAGTCACGTGAATCAGACCCACGAGACAGATAGTGATGAGTAATGATGAACAGTAACTGTCTATGTCTGACCGGGCTCATTGCACACATTTTCCTCTCGATTCATCCATTGTCTAGACTCAATGGCCCGGTCTTAAGACTTAATTGTTTGAGAATGCACTAATTCGGGCAGGTTATTGTCTCTGAATAATGTAATTTGGTGATTTGGTCTTGTTGAGAGGTGTCAAAACTGAAGGACGCTACATGTCATCTTCTCAAGCTGCCTCTCCCCGACTCTACCATATGCTACTTTATCCTGTCACGTCTCTTGCCCAAGGGTTGTCTAACTCAGCCTCTGTCAAGTGTTAACATAACCGTCTCTTTGGATCTTCATTATGTTAATAATTCTATAATAATTACATGTTAATTTAATTGTATTTTACATAAATATTCAGTTCATACCCTTAGGAAGTCTATCTCACATTCTTTAATAAATAATTAAAGTCGAGTTAAAATGTATGTTAAATTATCCATCTCGTCTCCCAGATCACATTGTTTTATATGTTTAGACTGTCTGCAAGTTTGTCATTTAAATACCAAATACTTATATATGCTTATTTTAATTCCAGGTTTCCAAAACACTGATATTAACGAACACAACGTGAAGTATTTGGTACAGCATTTGATGGCACAGCAGATGGCCGAACAGAACCGGGATTGCCCGAGTCCGGTTTATGAGAGACGCCATATAGACACACATAGCTGGTCAACGAGTGGTCACAACAGAGACTGCAGGAAGTCATAATTATAACAGAGGACATTACTATTATTGTATCCCATCGGTGCTTTCTAAGATCTGCCTTAATACTGACAACTTTGTATTCTGACTGAACCATGATCATTCTCACAACCCGTAAACCAAGCCACCACTCTCAGCGTTACAAGTGAAAATTACGATCAAATGCGACTTTTTAATATTTACTCAACAATTCTATGTCACTGTTATTTCACACTTAAATGGAGAAAGGATACTATGTCATTAAAAGTTCAGCCAAGAAGATAGAAAGTATATGCCAGAAGTTCGAGAAACTGAAAGAAAGAAACCAATCCACTGGAAGCTAGAGCCATTACATACTCAACAAGACACAGTTTATGCCTTAAATATCACAAAACATTCCACCTAAAGAACAATTTATTTCTCTATTTAATATGATTTTGTATATTTGTATATGTGATATGAAAGAACGAATGAGATGGTGAAAGTTAAATCAACCGAATAAGTTTTATATTGTTTTCCATCAAATGGACTTGTACAGAAATATAAATTGTATATAATATATGTTTTATATTAAATGTGTTACGGCACGATATATTTTATACTTAACTCGATATTCCATGTTATTTGTTATGTATGTATGATTTTAAGGGCGTCTAGTCTATTCTCTCTGGATAACCAGTGCTTTTGTTATTGTGATAGGACACAATTCTAGCACAATAACAATACAATCCTGAAAAAGGGTTTATTCGCAGATGTTTTGTTCTCACTTATCGTAAATGAATGGTATATTGATCGACTGGCCGTATAGTTCCATATTTCTACAAAGCTCACTTAATGATGCTCCAACCGTTGCATGCCTGTCAAAACTTATTAGATTTAGAATTATTCCCACTGATGAGTTTCACAAAGTAGAGTAAAGTAACGACTCCAATATAAGGATGGATTCGTAATAGATGCATGGTGACTCAATAATTCGGTTCATATTTTAAAACCATCGTCAAGAATCCTTGAGTACCAATGCAATAAAACATGTTATATCACATAATAAACCAAATTGATCACAATTTCATTGGATAACACTTGTCTCAATCGGATTAAATTCAGATCTAACCGTATAATTGAATGTCGCGTTTTAGATCTGACGACAATACCTATACTTAACGTCGTTCAGTGAGGTCACTGTCTTAATTGTCCAATTAAAATCGAGATAACACGAGGCTGCGGTAAACACTGAGAGTAGCCCGACAGTCATCGCAAAATGACAACTCCACGCAAACATGTATTATTAAAGTGATGTTCGCTTATTATGCTCATTTCTTTTCGTCATAACGGCAGGCGTTTGGAGGGAACTTTCTGTTGCCCTGGTACTCTCAGAGCATGAGTGAAATAACCTTAAGTACGGCGTAAAACTCCAAACAAAAATAGCGTCATAACGAGCGATAGGTACGTCAGCGGAAATCATCGGCTTTTACATACCTAGTTTTGAATAACTGCTCTGTGATTGGTCATCTACACGAACCAAACGACGCCGTTTGCTATGGGTTGTCGTCAGATCTAAAACGCGACATTCAAACATACGGGGAGCTATTTTAGATCTGATTTTAATTAGATTACTTGATTCTTGTCCTGAAATTATTTGCAGTCCAAACGCGTTATTTTTCGGTATGATGCCGCCCACTTCACAACACAGTAGTGACATCACATGAAATCATATTTGGTATACGCCTACCCTCATGCTGTTTCAGAGTCTGGTTAAAATTGTCAAAGACAGTTGAGAAGATGAAAAATAGTGAATTAATATTCAGCAATATTGTCATTATTGCTCTTTTGTTGTTTATCAGTTCCAGATTTCCAGAGAGCCATATTTATGGTATTTGAGTTTATATTGTTTTCGGGTGATTCTACACTTGGACCCAAATAACACATTTTATAATTTACGTGAGATTTTCACCAGACAAACGTTTATCTCATATTGGTTGAAACAGCGAGCGGCTGCCTTTCCCATAAAACGAGATTTATAATGGTCCTCCGACTGAAAGCTACGCTTGACACATACCGTTTGTAATTTAACATGCGCATGTACAGACGATAAGCGAAAAAGGGGACGAAACTACGAGAGCGAAACTGCCAAACTTCCTAGGTTTCCCATAGTAGTTTGGTTGTCGTAGCTTCGTGGTTTCGCTATTTCACTTATGGCAAAAAAGCTGAGGTCACTGTGCACTGGAACATATTGGCAAAAGTTCAAATTAGTTGAATTTTATATTCATACATAGATGGTTTTCGTATAGTCGTATTATTGGTCATCGAGACGCTGTTTAAGCACTCGGCAGGCGATTTCAGGATGATGCAGCTGCCCTTGAAGCGCCGAGTCAGTAACGAGGCAATCAAACATCATTGATTAAGAAATACCTTTCGAGCGTTATTAATATAGAAATACTACCCACTGCTTAACATAACAGTCGGAGAGAGGGGAGGGGAGGGCTCATTTAAATGTGTATCGACGAGAGTTTTAGTGCTGGGTACCAGATTGCAGGACACTTAACAGTCAGAAAGTGTCAATCTTGTATACATGAATGGAAAATTTGTTTCAATCCGAGAGAGGATAATGAAAAGCTCATTATGCCTCATGAAACTGATTCAACAACAGTGTGCAATAAACACCAGTAATCATTAACCGCCAAAGGCTACATGTGCTGATTTTAAGTCTTTTCGGTGTAACGTTCGATTTATACAGGGTTATAACCATAAAGAAATGGAAATAACGTCAAAGGAATTCAGTCGGCTTCACATCACACATGAAGTGTATAACCAGCAGGTATTGTTGGTAGTCATTGGAAACATTTTATAACCTGAAAATGTTAAATTAATTGACAAAAGATTTTCCCCGATCACCTTTTCTCGGCGCTTTATGAGCAGTTTCGGGAATAGATTAAAGAACTCCCACTACAACATAATAAAGGGTTTCTGCTCTTTTGTACAGTTTAACAGTTTTAGAGCTATACACGATTTTCTATAAGAACCTGTTTATGTTTCAGACCACTTCAGAGAGACAATGGCCAATACAACAAGAAGCTTCATCAAATAGGACAAATAACATGTAGCAGGAGACTTTGAAACAAAAACTCGAATACATTGTTCAATGTTTTTTTCTGATTTGAAAGTTTACTTTATCCTAAAGATAATAACCTTTCTTAATTAAATCTCAGGATTCGTTAACACTTTACTGCAACTCAATTCCCTACTATTAAAGATGGCTTACGGTGTGACAAACCAATCATGAAAGTCACATATATACGCACCCAAAATTAGGGGTTTTCAACGAATTCCGATTGTCTTGATTTTAACAATTTTAAGTTTATTCATAAATTAAAACAGTTATGTTGAAATAAAAAAAATATTCAATGAGTACAAGACTCGACGAGCCAGGAGAAAAACTGCCATAATTCGACTTCAACGAAAAGAGGGCAGGCCATCTTTCCTCATATGTATCAACAGAGCCTTTGATCTCTCCGCAGCGAATGGCCTACATATGTAACGAGTCATCCTTTTGAATATTGTGGGGGGCGGGGCTAATAACCGTTGATGTCGGTATATCAAAGCGTGTCCCAGATTTGACAGTAAATTGACACATCCTTATTTAAATAGTCTAACAAAATTTTCAGTTTAAAGTTTTTTGTTATTCTTAAACTTTCACTTAACGTACTTAAGCTAGGGGTGGAATAAACAGAAAGCTTCTAACTTTTACTTCTTGAGAAAAATATATATACGTCATGTCATTCTGTAACAACGCAAAAATACCAAGTTTTTGAATGCGCATGTGACTTTAATATCTCTGTTTATCTTCATGATAAATGGTTTGTAATGCTGTTCAACCAATTTTGGTGTCTTTTTACCATTTAAGACGGATGATTCAGATCAATATACAACACAATACAAGAGTTTTTCTTTACGTTTATGTGTTTAAAATTATATGTAACATTATCTTTCATCTCATTTGCAATGCACCGTATATCTGTATACGCCTTGATTAAAGATACATTAGTCAGAATAATCACAGCGAACGGTTCTTTTGTGTGTTGACATAGCACGTTGTTGTTGATCCATGGCTTATTCACCGATCAGATCAGTACAGGAATAGAAAACTACAACATAACTGTTTTAACAGGCGCACGTCTATACAGGAACTCTTTTTAAAGTTAGTGTTTGAAATAGAGGTACCCTCTTCTTCAAACGATTGCACGTGGCCAACACGTGACTGTTCAGCCTCCCCGGGCGAATGTATTTCAGGTGGACTGGCGTTCACGTGCCGCCCTGCCCACTGCCCAGAGAGGCACGTGTCCACCCTGCTTCATGGGGAGTAAATCCCCCCATCAATACGAAAGTTGACTCGGTTTCATATCGGTGGCCTCTGGCTGGATCCTAAGACAAAGGTTTGGTTTGAGGGAGGGTTGGGTATAGAGGGCCGGCCTGTAACCCCATGTTGTAAGGCGTGGATGCGGGCATTGTGTCCTCGCCAATCCCACCTTTCTCCCTTCGTCTATATCTTCATAACCCCGGGCTAAAAGAGCACTGGAAACAACCAAATAGCCTCTTAAGTTGTATTCGCCACAATAATATGTCAGATTATAAGGACTTCCACGAACAACATCTGGAATTCGACAATAACTTCTTGTTTCCGAAATTAATTACAGCGTATCGGATGTAAACGAGAAAAAGGTCATTGACATTTCACACTACAAAACTACCTCTAAACTTTAATAGTTAAACGAGCGCAATCCAAATCTTAACTTATAATAAAAAATGATTATGTGTAACGCCAAGCTATTGGCTTTGACTGTGTAACTTATGTAGTTAAAACTGACTTTTTGCACACAATCGACAAACCAAACCAAGTGTAATTGTCTACATGATGTCCAAATATTTAACATAGTTCATACTAATCTCTGAGCAAGTATTTCATTAGCGTTTCTTTACGTTTATGTGTCCAAATTTACCATGCGATAGTCTTTGTGAGAGACATCAGAACTCGAAAAAAACATTTTCGTCTTTGATAAGACCACTGTCTTCGCCTTGTCTAAAATGAAGGCTATAATGCTCAGAGACGAAGGATTGTGGAAGAAACTTTTGAGACATTAGGGACAATATGGTAGGGCCGAGACAGACACAATGGTCTGGGCAGGAAGTGAGCACATGCGCTCTGGTAGTATGGCAAAGTTCGTCGTCTCGGACTGACAGTTGTCTCTGTACATATTGTTCAGCTTAAAGCCACCGACATCATTACTACAGCTTCCTGTCAACGCGCATCGTGTATTCAATCTTCCGAGGCTTGGAATATATGTTTATAGAACAATGGACGAGACCGTATGTCCAACGACAATAAATAATACGCGATGGAAGCAATCGGAAGCAGCTCGACTTGCACGTGCTTTGTAGGCATGACAACGAAACGGCTGAGGGCAGTGGCTGCATCGGTTCACACGATTGGAATTATTGCCAGCACTTTTAAGAGTTGTTGTTAGATTTTTCTTTATTTTTCGTGTTTGTCTCTAAATGTTTCTAAATTAACATCAGTTCTTATCACGACTGATTAGGACGGATCTGAACATACAAAATATCCTCATTTTGGAAACCGACACTTCATGTATGAAGTATAGGCTAGATATTACACCGGCAATATATTACATCTTGAGCACGTTAAATAGCCATGACAAGCGGTTAAACAGAAATGGTGGATGACTTCAATCACACTTAAAAGATGCTTTATTTCATTCACTCTTTCGTGTTTATGCTTATTTCATGATTTTGATAATGCATAGTTGTAAGGATTACCTATACTGTACAGAATGTGTACATTAATAAATAACACCCGTCGCAGTGCGTTCTCGTTTGTCACCATAACCTTTCCTGACATTATTGACTTGTGTGACTTAAGATCGATTAGAAGAAAGGCAAAATGAAAGTTATGTATTACTGGAATTAGCTTTGATAAAACTTTGATAAAGAATTAAAGCAATTGCGTAAGTCATTGTGCAATAGAAGTATTTGCGTATTTGGAAGCGGGCGCATATATACAAAGGACAAACTTCGGTGGGGCTCTCAGATAGAACGCCTAAGAACATAATATTCACAATAAACAGGGTGTTGGCATAGGGCCTAACGGTAATTAATGAGTTGAATAAGTGCACAGTAACTGGATAGAACAAGAACTACGTTAAGCGGTTTACAAGTTAGCTTGGTATTTTCACTAAATTGAATATAATTATGAAGACATATGCTACAATAATCCTTAACAATTTAATTCGCGCAAAACAATACGAATCAACACCACTAATAATTATAAAAAAAATACTGGTCGCTTTTTACAGTTTGGTTTGTTATCTTTACATAGTTATTCGTAGGCCGAATTGATAGCGCTGCAAGGCTTAACTAAGATTTGTATTAGAAGGCATGGTTCAAATTTTTTAATATAAATTTTATCAGAGCATAGAATTATTCGGTATTTCATTTTATACCTTAAACAAACTCAGTACGGTTCATATTCATGCGGTCTGCGGTATACACTAGTTAATAAACGTAATGTAAATCTCCATATTAATATAAGTGACATAATACCAGGTACTATAAAGAGTTTAACAGTTGCCTCTCCCCGTATACTAATTGATATCTGATGATAAAAGCACCTTGTGAGCTAATGTTCTTTGTTTGTAAAATCGACTTAAAATAAAGAATTTATCTTCATCTTTATCTTTATCTCAGATGAAATATTAATTATAAGATTTCTAATGCCGGTCTCCAAATCCCTGACAGAGACACCAACAGTTTATCCGTGGGAAGACACAGCCTGATTTACTCAGGCTTAGCATTAACAATGCGCACACTTTATACATTTATAATGAGCTTTATTACGCCCGTTACAATATCACATATGTCGGTGACAGGTGACGGATTGTGGGAATATCACACATCGCCAAGAAAAAAAGTCTCGCTCTACTCCGATCATCACGTGTCAAAACGATGTCATTTTTATCAGTTATTACCCTCGGGCAAGATTTATAATAGCAAGTGGAGTTTTAATGGAGTTTTAAATTTGGAGCCTACATTATGCAAAATTAATTTGACGTATACAGTAATACATGTATTGTCGACCCATATGCGTTTATTTGAAAGAATTGTATATGCATATCTTAAAATTATTCGATTAAAAAAATATATTTGTTGCAGTTTTTTGGTCTATCGAATCTGCACGTTTACAAAATAAGTCAGAAACCGTATATGGGACCAATCACAGTTCATGTTTACATTAGGGTTTAACGCAGCACACCCTTTGATCCACACTAAAATATGTAAATCTGCATAAAACTTTAAAACTGAACAGTGGTGAGTACATTATTAGACACTGGCACCGAAATAAATATGAAAAATCGTTTTCAATATATCAACAAATAATTATCTTTGTATAAAAAAATGGAAACGCATAAAATCGCTATAACTGCTAAAGAAATTTGTAATAATTGTCAATATAAAAACTAACATCAGTGACTGTGTCGTTCTTGAAAACGTGCTTTGTGAGGCTATATATCTTTTCTTTTTCATTAATCCATGTGTATGTAAAAAATAGATTCAAGCGAAATGGTTATAACCTGTTAACAAACTTCTTAAACGGCGTTGAGTTTCATGACATGTTATATGTACGGTTATTATACCTTGTACCAAACGTTTAAAGCGGCGTTAAATTCCATAACATGTTATATTATTATGGTTACTAGACCTAATAGGAAGGACCCAAGCACAAACTCTTTGGGGTGCAAGGAACTTACAATGTCTATTTTATTGAAATCAGCTTACAAAACACAATGATGGCGGAAAATAGATAGCTCTGCATATAATATACTTAGCCCATATATAGCAACACTGAATATATATCTGGCATTCATAAATCAAATGCTTATTTTGCAATTAGTCTGATTGGTATATATTAAGATAAACAAAGACAATTTAGGGCATAGAACTAGCTGGTGGTCACTGACAATCGCACCCAGTGCAACGAGCTAGGCTTCTAAAGGCAGGATGAACCACGCCTCGGTGCTGTTGATGCAGATGATACAAGTCTGGTAAACTATGCCGATTCTATAGGAAACGTTCTTCATGTAATGAATACAGAATTAAATAATATATCCACTTGGGTTTATAACCGTTGGCTTAAAGTAACGTCTGTGCATCAAAGCGTGGCCTAGATTTGACAGCAATTATAAAAAAATCTGGCTATATTTTTATTTTTCAGTTTTTTTGTTATTTTATACTTTCACTTAGCCAACAAATCTGGGGGTGGAATTAAAGGAAAGCCTCTAACTTTTACGTCTTGAGAAAAATATATATAACTCACAAATACATAATCTGTTGGTGCGTTTGTGACTTTAGTGCTTTGTGAGCTTCTCCCACTCCTCTTTCAAATCAACAAGATTTTTCGTCAGTTAAGGTGGCATTATTATTGGTGACGGAATTACCTGTTTAAACCCGGGCGAGAATTCTGTTTTAGATTTTTCTAACCTGGATTTTCGCAGTGTGGGTAACAATTAAGATTGTATAGCTTTAGTGCTGAACAAAAAACCGATACCTATTCGTATTATTGAATCGATTTCCCTTTTCAAATCCAGATTAAAATAATACTTACTTAAATTGATCCTACAGTGATAACTCCATATTCATCCAAGCCTCCGCTTATTTAATTATATATTTAAAACAAATAGCTAAATACTTGCCATACTTGCCATCCATACTTCCATCAACTAAGAATATTAATGATAACACCATGTTCCATATTAATTGAGCATTTCTTACATACTTGGAGAGAACATGCCAATTACAGCAACATGTGCACTGTTTTATCATTATATGTATTATGGCGAATAATGTCAAAGATGATTATACAATGGAGTAAGAGTAGCAACTTTTTTATGTTCGGTTGATTGTGCTTTATTGCAGTTACCTATATAACTACAGATTGGTTTAAGTGTTTCTACAAGTTAGTATTAAAGATCGAAAATGCTATAATGGTCGGTATGGATTGGTAAACGTGTTACGGTATACAGGGTTTGAGTTTGAGTAGAGGCTCACTGTCAGAGTAAATAGTAACACCATATATATGTACACCATACTAGACTAAATACGCCAGTCTGCGTATAACCAACAGATTGGTCAATAGTTACTATATACGGCCTTGAAACGACACAGCAATGATACATTATAACTGAACTCATGATATGCAAGTGGATTTCCAAGAGAGATAAATGTTAATACATGACATATAGACATGTACTCGACCCAAATAACTTCATTAAAGTATTTGACAAATATCTTTTAAAGTATCTTTTTGTTTGTCATGTTCAGAACGTCTCAAAACTGGAACAGTCTTTTATGGATTTTAACTCCGACTTTTCGACACAGTTACCGGTGTCTTTATCGCGAATATATGATAAACCATCAACATTATTTGAATTTATGAACAGGGCTTCGTTTGTATTATGGATAAAGTAAAATAATTTTCATAAGGATTGTTTACTGGCTTGGCTCTGGATAAAAGATGTTGTCAAAGGCTGAAGAGATTTGTAGTCCTTGGTCCCTGTTCATCTGTGCTGTTATTGTAACTGTGTCAAAACTTCGTAGGAAGTAATAAAGTAATAAAGAAGTTGATATCCATAAACGTGTGTGCAAGTTTTGATTATCTATATTCATGATTAATAATTTGCATTGCACCTTGAGGTAACGACATTTCGATGTCAGTCGCACTAGATTAACCTGTTATATACAAACGTAAACCCATATAATGTAGGGCTTCCAATGGTCACGTTACCGTTGACTACTTACTATAAGTTATAAACTACATAAACATGTTAACATGATTGAGTTTATGCCGAGAAGCCAGTTTGACTGAAGGGTCTGTCTTCGAGAAAACAAAACACTGGCTATATTCCACTTGCTTGGCCCCAATTATTACCATGACCTTTGACCAGTAGCCTACAGTCTGACACCCTGACTATTAAAGGGCCTCAACAACTTTGGGCATGCCCGGTCACCCGTCTTAATTAATTTATTTTTAAACGGTACAGATTGACTGCGCCCAATCACTGAACAACAGATGCTATCTCCTATATTCATTAGATAAGTGCTATGTTTTTTCTGTTGCCACGTGCGCGTGTTGAGTACCTCCGATTAATTTGTTTATATATATTACAGTGGTCTATAAAAAATGGTCATAGTGCCCATTGGCCTCGAGTATTGTGATAATATAGATATTGGACAAAGTGACCGTCACGTGGCGGTTTAAGTGCCACAACTGACAGGTAAAACACACGCGCCGTCAAAAAGCACGTTCTGTCACTTGAGGTGAAATGAGGGTGACGTGTAAGGTCAACCCCCTCAACGTTTCATATGAAAGGAACAAAGTGTTTGACCAAAACATCTTAAATCAGTTTTCTCACAAAGAAGTGGAAAATCCTAGTTGTTATCAGGCTGGCTGACAATTAGTCAGAAATTCCCGACAATCACGCTGCTCTTCATATATGAAGCACAGTTTAGCCACTATAACTACTGATGATGGTTCGATTGTAAGAAACCTGGAGTCAACTATCACTGCCTGGACCATCTTTGAGCTGTTTACATTCCTTTACTTTTCTGGGTGATAACCTCATAAATAGACATATGGCTGTGAAAAAAGGAGATTTGCAGAGTAATACGGACATATGCATCAGATAGTCTTGTCATTTCCACATTTGTACATTAACTCAGACTACACGATTCTGTCCTAACCGTCACTTCCCATTGTCCATTAACTGACCTCTCCGTAAAGTAATATAGTCCATTCTCCGCCTTGACCCTATTTAACAGATTTGAGGCTGTGATCGGAAAGGTGGACAGAAATCATTCCTTTCTCCAAAGTTATCAGACTGGGAATAAACCCAATTTCGAAGCTTCGTATAATTAAGATAATTTTCAAACAATGAAATCATACGAGCAGACTACGATACAATCTTTATCTTGGGCGAATCTGAATCTAGATGGAAAAGATTAAAACTAGATTATTTAAAAGTCATTATTTTCAATATGGTGGTCTTGAGGAAACATGGCAGTTTGAATTTTACATTTCCTCGATTTGATATGGTACATAGGCCTACCCTCATTCTTTATATTCGTATCTGATGGTACAGTAGCACGGTGGCAAGTATTTTTTTTTTTTTTTTGGGGGGGGGGGTTATTTATTTTAAATATATAATTAAATCAGAGGTGGCTAAGATGTACATGGAGTTATCAATTCAATGTTGGATGAATTAAGTACCGTCAGTATTTTTATCAATGTAGGATGAATTCAATTACCGTCAATATTTTTATCAATGTGGGATGCGTTCAAGCACCATCAGTATTTTTTATCAATGTGGGATGCATTTAAGTACCGTCAGTATTTTTATCAATGTGGGATGAATTCAAGTACCGTCAGTATTTTTTATAAATGTGGGATGAATCAAGCACCGTCAATATTTTTATAAATGTGGGATGAATTCAAGTACCGTCAGTATTTTTTTTTTTAAATATGGGATGAATTCAAGCACCGTCAGTATTTTTATCAATGTGGATGGGATGAATTCTAGTACCATCAGTATACCGGGCTTCCTATACGCTGACTCATCATGTTGTTGTTTCTGTTTTTCTCCTTCTAATAATTGGGCTGACGTTTTTTAAACAAATGCTAAGGTTGATTACTTCGTAACCAAATTATTCCTTGGAGTGTTACCCATTTCTATTTGGTATCAATCTAGTAGTTTTAAGGACTATAGGACTATACAATGTATGCCATGTGAGTAAGTACACGGACTCTTTAGGTTCAGGACTCGTAGGACGACCGAGGCCTACTTTTTAATCTATATTTCAAAAGGACCCACGATTAAATAATGAGAATACCTTTAAGTGATTTGTTCCATCCCTGTGACAGACTGACTTGATTAAATGATGAGAAACACTAGTTCTGGAGAAAAGCACGGCACGTTGAAGTCTATTTAACTACAAGACACGAATCTGCAGTCTTGTAACAAAATAGTTCCGCGTATTTCTTTGAGCGAGTCTGTCTCCACCACACAGTTCTTTTACAGTTTTCATTTCAAGGGTTTACAGGAACAGAATGGCTTACGGCATGCTTTCCACCAATACGGATAAAGGTGTTTAAAATGAAGGATATCTAGCAAGCGCTAATGGGCGGCAGTAAATTTATAGACCTAAATACAACCAAACCTAAGCATATTCTGTCAGTACAAAATAACTGTAACTATACCTAACCTGAAAACTTAAACTAAACGGGTTAGAATAAGTTATATTTAGTTCTATAAATTTACAAGAGCCCTTTGGAGCTTGCTAAATATCCTTTACCAATAACAAAAGTTAAACGCGTGGCTTGTTTTGTTCTTTTTTACCTGATACGCATTTGTATCACTGAATTGCCTTAAACAAAGTATTAGTACGTACAATGGGCGTAATAGAAATGTCGACGTCAGAACCTCTTAGACGTGACATAATCTTTTCTTCTTAATTACGTCATTGCACCCTAAAGCTTTTAAAAACTATTGTCAACCCTACCACGCCCCTAAGCCTAGGATATACGATAACACCAAATCGAACAGGCCGTAGGCGCTATATGTAGGCCTGCAACGATGACAAGTTGAACTGGTGGTAGGGGCTCCATGCAAAAAGACATAACTGAAAGTAACCTGAAAGCAACGCCGTACCACTAGAGTAATGGACGCAATACAGATGTCATCAACACAGCCCTGGGTGTGACGTCAATTTGCTCGTTCATGGGTGGCGTGTTTGACGACGATATAATGTATCGTTATACCCAAATTATCTAGCCAAAGCCTATGTGTATAAAGCATAATGTTTTCCAATAGTTGTTAAGGTTATTCCGTCATGTAAGATAGACGTTGCGATTAAGTTGTGGGATGAATTCATTGTTTATACGTAACGAGACATCTGCATGGTCTGAGGTGTGGCGAAGAAAATATTTTCGGTTTCGGCAGTTATTTCTGCTATATTTAAGTTCGTTTGTTTGTTTGTTTGATTGGGGTTTTACGCCGTACTTAAGGTTATTTCACTCATATGACGGTGTGTCAGCTCAACAGGTAAAGGAAATTACCCCCGACGCCACTGGCAACAAACAATGACAAAATACATAGGACATAACAGGACGCCACAACAGCTTCTTCTTTCCCCTTAGCTCTGAGAGCACCAGGGCAACACGAAGCTCCCTCCAACCACCCACGCTATATTTAAGTCATATAGGCCCTATGTAACTGCTGATAGCAAAAATGTCCCGTCCCTGTGCATCTTGTATTCACAAAACCCCTTATAGTAGATGCTATTCAGTCACATTATCGTTGTGTAGCGAAATAATGTATTAAAGAACATAAACATCTTGTGTTAACAAAATGATATATTTTTTGTTGACTGAAACGTTACTAAGCCAACTGTCAAAGAGTCAATGGACAAAATCTTTAAGGCATAGCCTACACCTCGATCGTTATCTAACAACAACGAACGGCATTGTAATCAACCATGTGCATGTACAGTTCTGTAATAGTATATATTAGAGGTTCAAATGTGCCTTTTATTATTTGTGTCATGCTATACTTAAAATACTGGCTCACAATTATTATATATTATATCCACCGCCCTTAGAACAGATGCTGTGGTATCTTCCTCCCTCAACTGACACATTGTCTGACAGATGCATATCTCCCTGCCACGTGTCATAGTGTCCACGAGCCCGCTACAGCGTTATCTCTCGTCACATCACTAATACATTTCAATCACAAACATACCCACGTGTCTTGTGTCAGACATGTGTGGATTTCTTAACTAGGCGAACATCTCATTATTAGCATACACCTGTATAATGATTGAAATACAATATCATATTAATATAATTAAATAGTTTACGACGAGGGGAAATGTCTGAGTCAGTGTGAGTTGCCACTGTTATAAAGGGTTTGGATAGAATGTTGAAGAGCGTGAATTTGGCACAGTGACCACTGACCAGCAATATTATTTTAACATGGGTCGTTTAAAGCGATAGGCTTGCGATGTCGAACGATAATTGCATAAGAAAATAGAGATCATTTGCTTTCTAGCCCACCAAACAGATATTTTTCGTTTTAAATAATTGTATTTCCCTGAGCGCAGACAGGTGCATATTACCAAGAGCCGGACGCTTCTGTCCTCACCGTCAATGCCTTGACCGCATCTAACAGATAGGCCTACTAGGCTGTAATCAGCAAGCTTGACAGAAATCATTCCTTTCTCCCAATTATAGTCATGCTGGGAATAAACCCAATTTGGAAGCTTCATGTAAATGTCCCATGTAACTTTCGACCAGACTACACAATAGCAATGGTCTTTATCTATAGATCAAATCTAAATCTAGACGGTTATCAAAAGATTATTTAAAAGTTATAACTTTCAATATGGTGGTCTGGCGGCCATTTGACAATTTGAATGTTCAATTTGTTTGATTTGATATGGTAGCTTACAAATAGCTATTATTTATCATCGTAGTTGGTGGAAGTGTACATTTTTTTTAAAATTTTAAATATATAATTAAATGAAAGGTGGTTGAGCTGAATATGAGGTTGTATCTGTCAAATGAATTCAAGTACCGTAAGTAATTTGTTATCTAGATTTGAAAAGTGTCAAAGATTCAATAATGAGAATATAGGTATTAGTAATTTGTGCCATTGCCTGGAACCGACAGATTTGAATAAGCAAGATGTTGTTTTAGAAAGGCCTTTTAAAGCCTTTGAACTACCAGTCACGAACCTGCAGCAACTTTTATCATACGTCTTTTAACCAAAATATACGACAATTTCCGCATATTTTTCAATTTGTTTGTACATATTATAATGCCTAGAACACGAAGTTCCACGACCAGAAAGATTAGTTCTGGAGAAAAAAACATACTGAAGTCTATTGAACTACTAGTCAGGAATCGGAAGTCACATTTATTACATATCTTTAATCAAAATATTGTACGCCCAAAGTTCTCGAAATTATATGAGTTTTATTTGAAGGTTGCCCAGGTTTACTGCATTCCATCAACACGTTCAAAGTAAGACGGAGGACTTTAAGCAAGCGCTATTGGGCCCTAGTCAATTTATAACATAACTTAACGGCCATTTTCTAATAGCTAAACATAACTAAACCTTACTTGAAAACTGACTATTTGTTAATGACAAGATAAGTCGATAATCTACCAAAGTTTAACGCGTGGCTGGTCTTTTTTCACCTGAGGAGCATTTGTGTCACTGAGCTGCCTAAACAACAGTATAATGGGCGTAATAGAGACGTCACCGTAACTTACCATGAGAACCGTGAATATGACATAATCCACTCTTTCTAAATTACGTCATTGTATTGGTTCCTAAAGCGTTTGCAATCGTATCTCGCGAGAGTTTCTATAGACGAGCCTAAAATAACCATCGCAGGCCGTGCCAGGATTGTTCGTTTGAATTTTCGCCAATATTTGGGGCTACTTTTGGTACGGAAAATAACGTAATGTTAGGTATACATACTTCAATTCATATCTAAAATCACCCCTATCATATCTCAT
>JAUELC010000044.1:0-13603 GCA_031471745.1 Cryptochiton stelleri
TTTGCGGCTTCCGCTAAGTTACATATGGCGGACTTCATCATTTGTTGATTTTACACTTTTTATTCTGTCTTTTGAAGCTATGCTGCACTTATGAAAACATTCTTTGCTACTATTCAACCTTGTTACCTACATTCTCTCGATATAGATATGGGTTAATCATAAGCTTTCTCGCCCTTTCATTTATACTCATAGCGTACGGAGACGGAAGTATCCGGAAACAACTGAGGGTTGTTGCGACATATATACGATTGGTTGAAGACGTGTTATTCTGACCAATCAAATCTACTTCATACCCTCCCAAGTTTTGTGGTTAATTTACGTTTAGATGAGCTGCTATATATAACTACTGCTGGATGGATTGCTTTTAAACTTTATATATACTAAGAGGCATATTGGGTGCAGTACATATTCTAAGTAAAATTTGGTTGGCTGAAAACTGTAGCTACCATATTGAAATTTGCATAATTTTTCAGAAATTTCAAAAAATCTTTTTCTCAATAACTCCTGAAGCTATTCAGTTGGAACTAAACATATATATTCTATGGACTATTGGCAGTCAGATTTCAAATTTGTGTTTTTAGGCAAATGAAAGTATATTAAGATGTAGGATAAACCCCAGAGTACAATGAGCTATGTTGTATTTCTCTGCTCCTTATAGTTCTCGAGCAATGGAGAAAAACGTAAGAAAACTAGAGCCCACAGTAGTCGCTTGGTTAATATCGTTATAAAGTCATAGCTGAAAGGATGTGGACAGGTAGCATGTTAGATTGTTACGCGGGCAGTCCGAGTTCGATCCTCACGAACTACATTTTTTGTTCTCATGTTTGCAGAAAAGAAAGATTGGTTCAAATGGATGTATCTTGAGAACCACTTTAGCTATAAATTTTTAATTAAATCGCATGACACCCAACAGTTTTATCTATATTTACATATGGGATGAGTTTAGTATAACTCCACGCGGTTGTATGAAATATCGGCATAATGCAAAATGAATAGCAGTCTATTTCGGTGGTAAGGCGTCCAGGCTAATCAAATGGGAGGCAATTGTGCAATTCGATGTATCTCTGGAACTGGTAAATATATATAGTTTTAACTTTTACCATGCAATAGCTCACAATTAAATCTATATTTGTTAACCAGAAAGTTCATTCAGATTAGACACTTGCAGCATACTTCCTTCACCCATTGGGCTGGCACGCCATCATATGAGTGACATAACATTAGGTACGGCGTAAAACCTAATGGGTAAAGGAAGTCCCTTGACTGCCCGGCGATTTGCACTGGCACACCGCTTACACAAAAAAAGTTTTTTTAATGCAGATATTTAACTGGTATTAAACTTTTATCCTACAGAACATTAGCTCCATTATTATAGCATTGTATTTTAATGATTTACTCATAATATATTGTTATATACATAATTGTACAGAGTCTTGGAAGTGTAAACTTCTCAACTAAGGGTTACTGTCCAGGCATGCTTTATCCGTGCAACGATACATTGTAGCCACATTGTGTCATTTTCTTTGTCCAGATCTGAACCGGAAATTTGAAGTTGAATAAAGACACTGTGTGCTTGTTGTTGTACGGACAAGATAACGCCCTGTAGTAACGTATGTATATATCAGAAACAAATCATTGAAATACGCTGTTTTGTTTATGGAGATAGTATTTTGCAACATAAAAGTTTCGAAACAGTTAAATATCCACATGAGAGAGAATCTTTTGTGTAAGATTCCGTTAACTATAATGTTAAAATCGTTGTTTGTCTGGACCACTGAGTTCACTATTAATATTCTAAATATCTCGGTTTTCGTTATGCTGACTTTGTGACCAATAAAATACGGGCATATACATGTATCTTAAAAATTGCACTTAACAAATACTTAAATCTGGTTAAAATTGAGTGTTCATTTCCTTTAATATATACAATTTTAACTTATAGCATGTGGTAGCCCACAACAAAATCTATATTTGTTAAGCATAAAGGGCATACAGGCATTTAGAGCAAATGTCTTTCGCAAATCCGAAATCCGTCTATCTGCTTTGGGGTCGCCCGGCATCGCTGGGATCGCGCTGTTAATAGTCTTCTGGTTACTGGACTGCCCAGCGATATGCTCGACCAAAGTACCGTTACATTGGGTATTTTGTTAGGTAAAATTTACAGTTATTTGTATTATTTTAGGGTAGTGCATTTAATTTAGTACGTACAGTGACGCATGTTACAGAATTGTGTAGATTTTGCACGGGCGTTCACTTATTCATTTACATTTTTGATGCAGAGAGAGGGTCCGTAGTAACACCCAGTCGACAACACTATTTCATATCTAAGTTATGAGCAGGTGGCGAAGATATGTTTCAGACCTGCAAAAATTGCAACTTCTCAATCAATCAATCAACCAATACTCAAATCCCACCCCCCAAAAAAAAAAAATAAATAAAAAATAAAAAAAATTAAAAAAATGCAAAACAAAAAAATAAACAATCACTGTATCAATTCCAACTTCATTACGTCAAAATAGTATATTTTACTTACTACACTAATATACACTGGCCATGTTAAAACGAGGTTCCATGCTAACAAAACTAGAAATTAGAAATTTACGGACTGAGAAAAAGTTCTGATTGAGGATGGAAATATAAACTGGGGGGAAAAAACGGGTATGACGTCACCAGTGTTGTAGGTTGGGGGCCATTTAAGAAATATCCTTGAAATCTAAATCGCTAAAAGGGTTCTTATCAGTGACCACAGAAAATTTAACACCAGTCAAATAGTCCCTAAATTTACACATATTGCCCATTTCAAAGCTAAGAGCTCAATTCGCTGAATACAATACCCAGATTTCCTCTCCGGATTGCGAAGTCCACGTGATGCATAGGCAATAACCTTAAGAGTACCATCTTGAATCTAACTCAATACAGCACCCAATCCTTTGTAACATGCATCCAACATAAGCTTTAACTTTTCAAAAGCACTATTTGTATTATTGTTCCACAAACTTGTAATATCACACACCTTGCTAGCTTAACGTTTACCTTAAGGCTTACACTCTCCAATAATGTTATACAAAGGAGCAGCAATGGATGCAAAGTCTTTTAAAAACCTTCTATAATAAGAAGCGCATCCTAGGAATGACCTAGGTTGGTAAAGTGTTTGAGGAGCTGGCCAACTATATTAAGCAGAAGTATTTTCATGATCTGGTGATATCCCATCCGCCGATATCATATGCCAAAGGAATGGACCACTCTCTCTAAAAAGCTTACACTTAGAAGGTTCGATATTCAGTCCATGTAGCCTAAATTTACTGAAAACAGTTTTAAGTCTTTCAATATGTTCCTCAGTTGTTGTAGCCCAAACCACAATGTCATCCAAATAAAAAAAAATTCATTCCATCAAATCCTCCCTGAAAATATGAGTCATAAGTTTTTGGAACGTAACAGGCGCGTTGGTTAAGCCAAATGGCATCCTGTTATAGTCATAAAGACCAAATGGGCTGGTAAAAGCTGTCTTAGGTTTGTCTCGCTCGTCTACTTCAATCTGGTTGTAAGCCACCTTAAGGTCAATAGTAGAACACTGTTTTGCTCCAGACATTAAATCTAGACGCTCCTCAATGGGAGGCAATGGATAAACATCCTTTCAAGTCTTCGCATTAAGTCGACGACAGAAAAACATTCTCATTTCACCTTTTTTTTTTCTGTACTAAAACAGGAGGGGCTCCGTAACTTGAAGTATTATGCCTGATCACTCCATTTTGTAACAAATCTTGAAGATGATCCTTAACAGCAGCTATCTACATTGGAGTCAGACGCCGGTATGGGAGTGATACGGGTCGTTATCATCAGTCGTTGGAAACACCAAACCTTGTGACAATAAGTCACTGTATTCCTTAAGAAGATTGTTTGCTCTATCATACTGTGTAGAAGTGCCATCAAAACCAGAAATATCTGGCAGTTTAGTTTAAAAATTGTCCTGCTTTTTAATATTTACCTGTAGTTCATTTACATTCACATTCACAGTAGTAGTTATGTTCTCTGCAACACTAAAGTCATGTGTTAATCCCAGTCTAGTTCTTGCTGGTAGCCATACAACCTGTTATGTAAAATTAACAACCTCCAATAATCTTTTAGAAACTGTAGGAGCAACAACACAGACGTGTGGGTAAGGTTCTTTAATGGTTCTACCAATTCAGCTGCTAACCTAGAAACCCCTGCACATTTTACCCGGCATTCACACATAGCAGGAGTACAAACTGGTTCCTTCCCATCAACCCTAGCAAATCTAGAGGACTTTCCTGTGTGTTCCCTATTCACACTAACGGAACAAGATATACATTTAAATTCTGGTACTAATGAAAGAATATTCATGCCTATTAAACCATGTTTGCCAATATGTGGATACTCTGGATTCCCCTGTAGAATAAGAAAGCCAGCATCTTCAATCACAGTCCCCATAACATGCACTGTAGCTGTTATAAAACCAATATATGACAATTCTTAGCCATTTTCGGTGATTATTTTTAACGTGTGAATTTAAGACAACAGTTTATCAGCCAAATGTCAGCGATAAAAAGGTTCCGTGATTGTACTAGCTTGGGAACCGGTATCAATTAAAGACTGCATATCAGTACCAGCAATTTTTGTTTTTGTTAGAGAACAATTACCAACAATATGGCGTCATAAATTTGATGGTGCTGTTGCACTGCCGCTACCAATACCATTAGAGTAGGTTTCGTTGGGCGTTTCACCTTGGTCTCGGATCCGTTTATAACTTTGTTTTTTTACATACCTAAATTTACCACAACGGTAACATTTTATACCGCTTTTTGGTGGAGAAAATGTAGGCAACTGCGGGGATGAACCATACAAAAATTAGGAGGAGGAACCTGAGGTTGTTGGTCTACAAATTGTTTAGTGAGGTTTATAAGATCCTGATCCCAGGCTTGGGGCTTCAGTTTCACGGTTTTGTCCTTTTTTCGAATAATAGTCTACCTCGATTTCCTTCACCCGTGCCACGGCACTGTCAACATTTTCATTAAGCGCAACGTCGCGCAATTCAGTGAATGAGACATTAGGGCAGTCCCTAATACGACGGTTTAAAATTATTTGCAGAGACAATGGCCTAGACCCATCTGTGAATTCATCACGCTGCGACCTTTCTTTTTCGGCCTTTGATAAGTTAAACTTCTCTACAATACCTGCTAGAGCGTGCGAATATTCTATTGAAGTTTCAGTACAGGACTGTATGCGATTCGAAAAGTCGCGTATTACATGCGCCAATATACAACGTGAGCCAAAGACACGTTTAAAAAGTTCATACAGAGCCTGTGGTTCTACGGTCGCTGTTGACGGACTTTTTCGGCTGCACCTTGCAGATAGTCCCTGAGGAATAATACACTGCGTTAGAAAGTTACCCTCGCCTAATCTCTCAATTGTGTCCGCTCTGTCTGTAAATATGACCATAATGATACATGGTGCAGCGGAAAGTGCTTTTTACGTTGTTTGAGCCTGTATTTGTGTGATAACGCGACTGAGTAAGCGAACGGTGTCTCCGTGAACTTTTCTATAAAATCTCATCATCACACTTTTCACATGTGACGGCAACGACAACCCTGTACTATAAGCTCTGGCTGAGGGACAAAGCCTTGCAGCCGCCCAGCAGCCAATCTTACCTCACATCTCACCTCCCTTTCCTCTTGATCTATCAAATACTCCTCAAGATAATTGGAAAATGTTGAAACAAAAATAGAAAAACTATTCAATTGTCGCTAGAATAGTGAACAGCATGACGAGTACAAGACTGCACTTTCTTCATTCAATCGATGAGGATGTATTGCAGATTCACAACGGATTTCAGCTATCTGAAAATGAAAATCCTAACGATTTGGACACTATCATCGCTAAATTAGACTCGCACATAGTGGGCCAAATAAATTAAACCTACGAACGATACGTATTTAATAAACGTGATTAAGAATCGTCAGAATCTGTCGACAGCTACGTAACTTCACTTCATACACTAGCTAAAACGTGTAACTTTTGTAACTGTTTACACGACTCCCTAATCCGCGACAGAATTGTTATCGGGATAGAGGACCAAGCTACAAGAAAGCGACTTATGCAACAAGGCAAATTAACTTTGAATGCCTGTGTTGACATTTGTAGAGCCTAAGAAGCAACTTATACACAGCTTAAGGCAATGGGCCAAACTAACAATATGAACAAATTTCAGTCAAGTAAGAAGACTCACACTAAGCCCATTCGTAGGAACGATAGTTACTCTCCATCACATAATTAATCTCCAGAACATAACAAACCTATATCTCATAACAAATCACGAGATACACCGAGAACAGCACCCTGTACATTTTGTGGGAAAACCCACGTAATGCAGAAACTCAAGTGCTTAGCATTGGGTAAAAAATGTGATACTTGTGGCGAGAAAAATCATTTCTCCAATAAATGTCCTACAAATAAATCAAACAGTTCAATCTGAATCTGATGAAAGTCACAAATACTTTGTTATGGCCGTATGACACACGGTACCTCTGAGAAAATATTGTACGACAATGATAAAGCCTCAAAGGTTATTTACGTTGACATGATGGTAAATAACAAGGCTGTCAAATTCCAAATAGATTGTGAAGCTACTATTAATGTCGTACCTGCTAAATACCTGTCAGACCTCTCAAAGATAACTCCCTACGACAAACACATACAAATGTGGAAGAACACAACAATTGTACCTCTTGGCAAGTGTAGAACTGAACTTAAGAATAATAAAACAAATACATGTTATTCTGTATAATTTGTGAAAGACTATCTCACACCCCTCCTAGGAAGAAGTGCTTCAGAGCACATGGGCCTAATAACTATAAACTATGACCACTTCACCAGTATTGCCTCAGTCTCTTCAATTCCCTCTAGGATTCCTGGCTACATGTCGGTGATTAGTATATATGACGATGTTTTCCAACGGTGACCTTGGTACTCTCCCTGGCACAGTACACCTATACACAGATGACTCTGTGATGTCAACTGCCTCTCCTTCTGCTCGCATATCTATCTCATGAGCAGCTTAGAGTTATCGCCCCTGTAGATGTGCCCACTGATTGGCCAAGCCGTATGGTCCTGGCAACTAAGAAAACTGGCGATCTACGCACTGTATAGACCATTGTCCACTGAATAAAGCCATAAAACCTGAACGCTTTCAACTACCAGTTATGGACCAAATCTACTAAAGATCTCCAAAGCCAAACCTTTCTCAAAACTAGACCTCTCATCTGGATATTGGCATGTTGGTCTAGCTTACTCACTACATTCCAGACTCCTCACGGAAGATATAGATGGCTTCGTCTTCCCTTTGGTACTAGTGTCAGTGCTAAAATGTTCCAAAACACATTTAATTCAGGCACTGGATGGCCTACATGGGATACTGAACGTCTCAGATGACATCTTTATAAATGGATCTGGTGATATCATGTCTGAAGCCAAATCTAACCATGACAAAAACCTCAAAGCTCCACTACAAAGATGTCTTGAGAAAGGAATCAAGCTCAGTCGATCTAAAGCCGAACTTGGTAAAACAGAACTTTGTTTTCTTGGTCATAAAGTGACAAGTGATGGTCTTAAACAAGACCATGGAAATGTCGAGGCCTTCCCCAAGCTCAGCACTCCTTCTAGTGTTGAAGAGATACAAAGACTGAATGGAACTGTAAACTACCGTTTAACATTTCCCCCTTATATATCTGAAGTCATGGAACCTATTCGCCAACTAACAAGAACAGATGTTTCTTGGAATTGGTCTGATATTCAAGAATCAGCACTTCAAGATGTAAAGAAACTTGTAAGTCAGACCCATATTCTCAACTTCTATGATCCTCAGAAAGAAGTCAACCAGACAGTTTGACGCCAGTTCATGTGGTCTAAGAGCTGCACTCCTGCAGGATGGAAAATCTGTCGCGTACACCAGTGGAGAACTTACGGACGTAGAGACTCGCTACGCCCAAATAGAGAAAGAAATGCTGGCTATAGTATTTCACTAGAGAAATTCCATCAATACACTTATGGACGACATACTACAGTGCATTCTGGCCACAAATTCATGAATCTGTCTTCAAGAAACCTCTGGATAAAGCTCCAAAGCGCCTACAATGCTTGTTGTTAAGAATCCAACAATATGATGTAGATGTAACTTATCGGAAAGGCAAAGAAATGCAAAGAAATGCACATCGCCGACATGTTATCTCGCTCTTACCTTATTAACTCTGAGAATCCTCATTCTGAATTCGAGAAAATCGATATGATAACTTTCGTACCTATTCAGGACGAAAGACTGAAACAGGTCCTCAAAGTGACAAACGACGATGAAGTCTTATGTAAACTAAAAGAGATTATTCTCCAAGGATTCCCGGAAACTAAGGATCAACTCCCAGTCCAACTAATTCCTATTTTCACATTCGTGATGGACGCACTGTCCAAAAAGAATTAATCTTCAAGAACGACCCTGTCGTCATCCCTCTCAGTTTGCGGCCTGAGATCAAGAAAGCCGTACACACATCTCACATCGGAATCGATGGATATCTACGCTGTGCACGTGGATGTATTTTCTGGCCCGGTATGTCCAGTGAAATTAAACAATTTATTTCTACTTGTGAAACCTGCCAAAAGTTCCAGGCCGATCCACTCAAAGAGACACTTATGAGTCACAAAATGCCCAATAGACCCTTGCCAAAGATAGGCACAGATTTATCTCATTTCGACGGAAAGGAATATCTGATAACTGTGGAGTAATTTTTTTTAATTTTTGGGAAATAGATAGACTTCATGATACCACTACCCGAACTGTTATCCGGACTCTCAAATCTCATTTCGCTCGATACGGAATACCATGTGATGTCATCTCAGATCAAGGCCCTCAATACAACTCTTCTCAATTTCCAACATTCTCTAAGTCTTGGGACTTTGGCCAAATCATGGAAAGTCCAGCCCATCAACAAGCTTATGGTAAAGCAGAATCAGCAGTGAAATCAGCAAAACCTCTATAACGAAAAACCAAAGACTCTAACTCTGATCAAACTCTTGGTCTTCTAGATTTCAGAAATACCCCTACTCAAGGCAAGGAAAGCAGTCCTGCCCAACGATTAATGAATCGAAGAACTAGAACTCTTCTACCAATGTCAAACAATATTGTTAAACCTAGTACCGGACTTCATTCAGCCAAAGACAAAACATGTGGAAAAGACATCAAGAGAAACAATCTCGAAATAACAATCGTGATAAAAGTTGACAATGTATGGCATAATGGTACAGTTTACAAACGTCTTGATGACAGATCATATGAAGTAGAAACACCTGGTGGTATTTACCGCAGAAATCGACACAACCTAAGAACCGCTGAAGAACCAATAATTCCACCAACAGGTCCCAGTATGGATACTACACGCAAACCACAGACACCAAAGAAGACTTCTTCCAAAATTGTGAAACCAATTTGTAGTGAGCAACCCAAAGCAAGTTCTTGAAACGTCTACCGGTGAACATCAATCTTCTATAACCCGTTCCCAACGCATTGTGAAACAACCAAGCTCTCTTGATGACTATGTGCAAAATTAATTTTTGTTTTAATCGCAAGTTTCATGTGATAATCAGTTTTATTATTATTGACTCTACAGTTAAATGCTTTCATATTCAAAGTGACTTTCTCAAAGTCTTTTTTATAGTTCTTCAATTCTGTTTATTTCTTCTCGTTGATATGGACATTTGCAAGTGAAAGACATTTTAAGTTTTTTAAATGTTTCAAAACTAACTTTAAAAAAAGGAAGGATGTTACATTATCTGTTCTATCTAACTAATAACTACTCCCCACAGCGACCCAGTTATCGTTGACCTAGTTAAAGCATTACGCACTGCTCCCGGTCAACACGCTCTCTCTCGCTGTAATGGCTGTCTACAAGTAAAGCGTCAGAAAGTTACCCTCGTCTTATCTCTCGATTGTGTCCGCTCTGTCTTTAAATATGACCATAATGATACAATCTCCTCCTTGTTTGACCAGAAATATGGCACAAGCGTGACAAGTTGGGGAAAGAGTTTCACGTCGGGATTCACTTTGTATCGAGAAGATGACTGACAGCTTCCAAATCTATACGGATTAAAAATTATGATGATTTTTGAATGCTCAAATCATTTTTACTTGGTAGGTAGAGTAAGTAGAGTAAGTCTTCTGAAAAGTATATGCTTTTATAGGCACTCATACACATGTAGGGGAGACTGTGGAGGTTTGGGACACAGGGCGCAGTGGGTCAATGGATCTCATGGTCTTATCTGTAAAGGCTGATTAAAAATAAAACCATACAAATGAAGCTTTATTCTATCCGCATCTGTTCGTGTATCATTAGATGAAAAATGTATCTTAAATAAAAAGAGGCAGCCACAAGAGTTTTGTTTTGAGACAGGTGAGTAGATTTTAACTGTTTTAGATTCTTTCTCCTCTGGTGAACAATGTTCCTAATATGTTTAGTTTCTCTTATGGTATGAACTATACAAAGGAACAGAAGTCATTACTAATGCCATTAATATTATTCCGTTGCCTTGGGAAAATAGTGGCATCTTCAATTTCTAAAGAAAATTAACTCTGGGGTACAGTGGGACACATTTGATGGGGCGCAGTGGGACTACTTTCAAAAGTTAGTCAAATGTTCTTTGTTCACATTCAGGTGAAATATATATAGCATTATAGGTAGAATAGTAGCACGTCTAGGGAAAAAAGTAATTTATTGAAATATTCACATTCAGTTGTCACCAAAGCCTCAGACATGTTGCTATTAGAAAATCACTTCATCACAATGTGGCTGGCGGTTGGAGGGAGCTTCGTGTTGCCCTGGTGCTCTCAGAGCTAAGGTGCAACACGAAGCCGATCTTCTTTGTGGAGTCCTGTTATGTCCTGTTTTGTCCTGTGGTTGTCTTGTATTTTGTCATTGTTTTTCGCCAGGGGCGTCGGGCGTGATTTTCTTCATCGAATGGGCTGGCACGCCGTCATGTAAGTGAAATAACCTTAAATACGGCGTAAAACCCTAATCAATCAAATCATCACAATGTGGTGCTAATTTTGTTTATAGTTTCTTAAATATTATGCTAGATTGCGATGTATGGTATATTGTAAACTGTTAACGAGATCATAATATCCTTCATCGATCTAGATCGTGTTACTTGTGGTGCTCAATTTCATTTTAACAGCATATTGTGAAATATATTTGGTATAATTTACTAAAATATAATATCTTCACATGCTACGAAATATAATAATATTTTCTCCTTTTAAGATTGTTTCACAAAGTTAAATGAGATTCGCTAGTGCGTACACCCCTCTACGCTGTAGTGATTTAAGGAATTTTATAATAGCCCCTCGATCCCTTTATTAAATTAGTATTTCAGTCCTAATAGGTTTTAATGGGCTTGACCCCATTAACCGCGATATAAAGACAATACAGCCCTTTTAGCTTGAGTTAAGTCAAAGAAGAGAGAGGCTATAAAACTGCCAATATAAGCATGAACTTTGATTTACGAATATTGTTAAAGTGTTTTGAGAGAGACAAAAATCAACTGACCAATTGACATGAATGGCCAACATCAAAGCATGCTTACAGAACAAAAGACAAAGAGAAACTATATGTTTTTCAAAATATGTTTTGGACTTTTCATTTCCCAAAAGGGAATGGCATTCTGCATACTGTGAATATTAATCACGATCCAAATTGGTTGAATAGGGACCTCTCAACATGCTTATTCAACCTGGAATTTGAGCTCACTCTGTTGCTCTATACTACGTGGTAGAGATTTCTTTCTTATTCTAAGAGAACTTTCGGACTTCATCTCTTAGTCGTTCTAAGAGATTCATTTTAACCGACGAAAATTGTAACAACATTGTATGATTGTATGCTGTATTCAGCTTGTAATCCACGAATTAAATATCTCCATTTATTGATGTTTGGACTTCACCTTCTCATATTTTCTACGACGTAGTGTTTGTGTATTGTCAAGAGCTAGCGGTCGACTCCCAAAGGGAACTAGCTCCATTTCTCCTCAAGAGAAACGATCTCCACTCCCGAGGTTCTGTAAGACTCACCTGATACGCACAACTAGTTAGTCGAGTTGTAAAGAGAGTATCGAAACTTTACAATATGTTCAAACACACGTGTCAAAGACGTGTACAATTTTTGTGTAAATCACATGGAAATACCACGTCATACAGATTTGCGTATACCACAGATTATCCACATGATTACCACGTTACAAAATCTCGTCTTTTCCATATGATTTCCACCACTTTTGCCCACTGGGCATGTACATAGGTACAGCCCTAAAAAATCAATACTTGTATGCTTGACAAATTTATATATGCACAGAATGGCTTTTGGCTCAGCAAAATCTGAGGAATAAAAAGTAATTTGTAATGTTGGACTAAATGAATTCCACTGTCTTCTCACCTTGATTCACTAAACAAATATCCACATTCAATGTTGTCGCTCCATCACCTGTGGTAGGTGGAAGGTTCCTGTGCCCTGGTGCTCTTAGAGCTACATGTAAGGGGAAACACGAAGCCCATCTGTTGTGACGTCTTCCACTGTGATTTTGCACTCTTTGTCTTATTGCCTCCTGTGCTTGTCTTGTATCTCTTCATTGTTTGTTATCAGTGGCGTCAAGGGTGGTCCCCTTCACCGACACGGGCCCACACGCCATCATATAAGTGAGAAAAAAAACCCAATCAAACAAACAATTCTCCAAAACCCAGTTTACATCTACTCTTTGAAACTATATATAGGTCTATGCTTCCCTCAATGATCACGTGACATCGGCTAGTCTGATAAGTTGTAATTTATACTGCTGCTCGTAATATATTACCGACAGTCTAGTCACGCATATGCCTTTTTGTTTTACAAATGAATACATATGAATATGGCCTATATATTACACAATAGTTCAATTGTAATTGCATAGTTTACACCTCTAAACCCTTATGATAGTAATTGGTCAAACAACGGGTACATGTGTATATTGAAACACCTGAAACACTACACCTGCTAGGGTTGCCCAGCAACCATGTTTTTATTTTAGTCACCCGCCCTGATATTATCACCATAATTAGTGATAAGCTATGTTTGTCATTTTTAATCGTGGAGCCGCTTTGTGCTGATAGATTTTCCACTAAGAGCATCATCATACAGACGTATTGATAAGCTTGTGGTGAACGTATCCACGCTGTAATTGTTGAACTTGTGGAATCAGTGTACATACACCTATTTAAAGAAAACGTACCGGGAACTTTTTTTGGGAATAAATTTGGAAAATATAATAATGGTGTTACATCTTTGGGTAAGTTAAACTGTTTTTATATAAATTTTACGATAGACTGAAGTGAGCTAAAAAAAAAAACACAGCAACAGTAATAGAGACTTCAAACACTGCATTCATTGTAGCTCAAGGTAGCCTGAACTCTTACAATGTAAGAGCTCAAGGGTTTTAGTCCTCGCCTTTTTTATCCTTCTGTGACTTCTGTCCCCTGGCTTTGCCCTAGACAGAACTCGTCAGTTTATGGCATTACAGTTTACGT